>JAASGH010000207.1:0-30724 GCA_023334155.1 Globisporangium heterothallicum
ACCACGTCACCCGACGTCACAGACACAACGCCGCTGTCGTACGAGTATTCGGTCGACGACGAGTCGCCGCCAGACACAGAGATCGAGCCGTAGCCGTAGCTGGTGGCGCTCGACGCACCGCCGCTCACAACTTCCACGCTCCCGGAGCTCACTGCAGTGGAGTTGTCTGAGAATCCCGTGGCACGTGCGGCACTAGATGTCTGAGTACTTCTTGCAGCCTTAAGCGTTGTTTCGTGTTGAGAGTTGGCGTTGTGGGATTGATTCTTCACCGCAGCGATTGCTGCTCCCCCGCTTGTAGAGTAGGTGTGAATTTCCTTTCCCTTCCGTGCCGATGTCTTTTTCGATATGCGTGAGCTGTCGCGATCCGAAGTAGATGAAGATGAGTCATCGGAGCCCGTGGAGTGCTTTTTACTGCTTCTTTTCGATGAGCGTTGAACGTAGTGCTTTTTGCGCTGTTGGCGTGCACCTTCGTCCGACGAATCCGAATCAGATGAAGACGACGAGGAGGAGGAGGAGGAGGAGCTAGACGAAGATCCCGACTTAGCGTGCCCAGCCTTCTTCCCCTGACTACTTCGCTTCTTTTGGGCAGTACGAGACGATGTCACACCAGATGTGGACTTGCCACGACGCACCCAAATTTCGTCTTCCTCCTCGACTTCAACTTCTCCGTGCTGCGATCGCGTTGATCTGCGACTGGAGCCATTGCGAACCTTGCGCTTCGTCACCGAGCGACGGGCTCTGCTCCGGAACGAACCACCATCCACGATTTGAAGGCGACTCGAGTACTCCTCGCCATCACCTGATTCAGCAGAGAGCACCGGCGCTCCACTCATCAAGACCACGTCATCCGCGAGTCTGAAGAGAACAGCGAACTTTCGCGAGCGACGGGTTTCGTAACGTTTCACGTGTTCCACGATCGAGCCATACGAATAGTCAAGCTTTCCGGAATCAAAGCCCAGCAACAAGTTGGCTACATCGCGTCGTGGTGGACACACACACCCAATTCGCTCCACAAACGCGACGACTTGTTCCCACTGACCGCTGAAAATCAATTCACCGTCGTGAAGAATCACCGCAGTCTCGTTGCGAGTGGTCTCCGCGCTCGATTCTTGAACCAACGAGATCACGATGATCTTTTGCAGCCATTTCGAGATGCGTCGATGGATGGAGATGTAATCCGTAATCTCGGTCGATTGCACCGTGATTTCATCGAGGATCACCGTATCCTTCCCAGCAAGTCGCACCGTGCGTTGGCGAAGCGGCACCACAGGGGAAAACAGGGTCAACGCACGCGCCATTTCCCATGCTCCCTTGTGAGCCGTGGTGATGTCGCCAGAGATCCAGTCGCCACTGCGCTGCAACAAGTAGTATCGACAGAACGAACGGGCAAACACAAACAAATCCACCATGGTCAAGGTCTCGAAACGCTTCCCGTGCGTGCTCACGTACAGGATAAACTGGTAGAGCCACTTCTTGAAGCTCTTGCGGGTCGTTCCGTACACGGTCAGCGAATTGAATCGAAGCGTCGTCTTCTTCTTCGACGACGACGAGAGCGAGCCAAGCTCGATGATCTCCGAGTCGCTGGACGAAGCGACACTCGTGGTCGTCGTTGTCGTCGTCACGATGGTTTCAATGAGCTCGCCCGATTCCGACACGACTTGCAAGGTCTCCGTGCTCACAGTGACCCCGGCGTCATCCCCTTCGATCTTCGCTCCATCCTTCAAAATCACATTCACCACGTCACTTTCTTCACAGGTAGTAGATACAGACACTTCACGCACAGACGCCGCCGTCACGGCAGCACTCGAATCAAAATACACAATCGGTTCGCTTTCAGGTTCGCTGGCAGTCGTCGTCGCATACACCTTCTTGGTCACCCCCTCCTCTTCCACAGTCACACGTTCGTCTACTTCGCTACCGGAGGTAGTAGTCGTCGTCTTGGTCGTCGTCGTCATGGTCTCGGTCACTTCACTTTCACTCACACTTTCAAAATCCGTGACAGTCGTCACCACAGTCAAAATTTCTTCGTCTTCTTCATTGTTGTTGCTCTTGGTCACTTTCACCACTTTCGCAGCAGAAGTGGTGGCGTCGCCAGCAGCAGCAGCAGCAGCGCCACGCACCGCCGAGCTCGCCGAAACGCTCACGTATCGTTCTTCATTTTCCGTCACCGTCACTTCTTCGTCGGTCGAGATCTCCTCGAGCACTTCAACCTCTTCCGCGCCACCTTGGATCTCTTGTTCCGTCTCCGTCTTCGTCGTCGTCGTTCCATCTGCGTTCAGCGTCGTCGTGATCGTCGTCTTCGTGATCGTCGTCACGCCATGCTCGTCGGTCGTCGTCTCCACATGCTCTTCCACGCTCGTCGTCGTCGCCTGCTGGTGCTGGTGGTGGTGGTGCTGATGCTGGTGCTTCTTCTCTTCGTTGTCTTTCGTTTCACTCGATGCGTTGGTTCCCATGATGCCTCACTTGTTTTTCTTTCTTTCTTCTCCTTCTTCTTCGTTCAGTCGGTAGTGTCGGCTGCGGAAGCGTTCACTAGTTGCTGCTGCTCTTGTTGTTGCTGTTGTTGTTGCTTGACGCTCTTGCGCGGCTCCTTCTCCTGCGTTTGCTTGCTTGTGGGGTGCTACTCCGATCGTTTTTTGTTTTTTCGGTCGTAGCCACAATTGCTCTCGCGTGTTGCGTTGCACTTGAAGGAATGAGCTGAACGCACCAAACAGCTCTAGACAAAGAAATGCTGTTGGTCACACTCACACACACACACACACACACACACTCACACACACTCACACACATACACACGTGCTCGGTCCAGACATGGCCTGTCAAAGAAGCCATGGAGGATGGATGCGCACCAAGTCTGAATACAGACAGAGCCAAGCCTCATTTAAATCAGGCAGCGCCATTTCGACCAATCACCAACGGCGGCGCAGCTGCTGTTTTGAGGGGAAAAAAGATCGGAAACGAGGCAGCATCCCGCTCTCCGCTTCAAGCAAGGACAAACATGTGGGGGGGGGAGGAGAGAAAAAAGGCGACGCTCGTTCTTTCTGCAACATAGCGTATCCATCTCGCATCTTCACTCACTCGAACACAAGCAGCACAAAGAATGGAACACACTGCATCGGACGAGACAGCCACCTCGACAGTTGCGCTCGCTGGTCCCCTCAAGTGTGGTACTCCGAACCCACCTTTCGTGCAGTTTTGTTCTCTGCTCTATGGCAAGATCTGCAATGTTCGCCATGATAGCTGCGCAACACAGACGCAAAACAGTCAGGTCACGTTGCAGATGCTTTCAAGCGGTTTTGGGTGTTAGTTGCGCTCTTTTTAGCGCTAAATCGTGGCTATTTAAAGGAACAAAGAGGAACGGAGTGCGTGTGTCGAGATGGCCGCTTTTGGTAGTCATCTGTCCGTTGGAAGTGGGTGGAGGTGAGGGAGAAGTGCAGCAAGAAACTGCAAGGAATCTTCCTCGCGAGCTCGCCTGTGTCGCCAAATTCGAATCGTGCTTAGACGCTGCACAGGTCATCACCACCATCCACCAAACAGACCGACACGGCAGTGGATACGCAGGGATCGGTAGGTAGGTATCCACTGTGGACGTTTCGTGCGAGGAAAAAGAAATGCAGATGGCTTGCTTGCGCTGCTCAGGGAAGGACCTGTTCGAAAAAAACAAGCAAAATGAGAAACGAAGAATTGCTCCTTCATACGAACGATCCGATACCTGAGATTGGACTGGTGTAATGCCAGATCTGGGTTTTCGATCCAGTGGAAACGGTTGGTTCACACTCCGCGATGACCACGCTGCGAGCGTGGATACTCGACAACAGCAAAGATCCATACCGTACTTCACATGGCACGCTGTTGCTGCTGATGATGCAAAGCCATTTGGCAACTACATTGCATGGACCGCATAAGAAAAGGCACCGCTTGAGCTACCCAGCGGAGCACTGAGAAGCATCTTCAAGTCGATTTTCCGCGCATCTTTTGGGATTGCATAGCGCGGGGAGGATTGACCGCGCAACGCTGATCTGGTCTTGTCTACGTCGATGAATGCAAATTTGACAAACGATGTGGCACCTCGGCGCTGTCAGCAATCCGGCATGGCGCTCGGTTGCTGCCACCCTCGTGCAACAGCAGCAGTGTTGAGCGAAATCGCTTCAACTCGCCAAAAGCAAATCCTGGGGACCCAGAAGAAAGATGAGTGCGCTCGAGTTGCGATCTGCTTCTTGGCGCTCATCGATCCACCATTTCCCCATGTGCTCAAAAAACAACAACTATAGCCAGAGAGCTTTTCTAAACTGCAAAAGTACCCGTCAGTCCACTCCAAAAGCAGCAGTTATCCTAAAATTACACAAGTAGACGGACCAAATGTGCTGTCCAAACTTCATGTAGCCACACTATCTTTGGTCGTCCACATCACCTCCTCTTTTGGGACTCTGGAGCGCGATGAACCTTCTTTTCGTACTCAATTGACGCACTTGAACTTGCATCGATCTAGCCCTAGTCCTCTTCCTCCCGCTTTTCAGTTTGGTTTTGTCGAATGGATCGGTGGTGTGGGCCACTCCATCGTCGTCGACAAAGTGGTCTGCCATCTCGAGAGCTCTTCAACGTCTTGTGGTCTTCATATCAACCTAGGTCGTCCATTCTTTCCGCTCTCGTTAAACGCACTCTTTTGAGAAGCGGACGGACCACCCGCACTCTATTCACTCGCTCACTCGCGTACTCGCCCCCCACCTCTCACAGGTAATATTAGCAACCTCTCTCTCTCTCTCTCATGCGCGTGACGACGCTTTGGATGCTCACGGGCTGGTGTGTGTGCGCATCTGCGCTGCTCTACCTCTTCTTCCTGGACAGTGACCTCCAAAGAACGTGGATGTCCAGCGGATCCCCACTTCCTAAGAAGCAGAAAACCACTACTACCATGCTCTCCAGCTTCGTGCACGTCGACCAAGACAGCGATTTCCCGATCCAGAACTTGCCCTACGGTGTGTTCTCGACCAAGACCAACGAGCACAAGCGCATCGGTGTCGCCATCGGCAACCATGTACGTTTTTCTTCTTCTCGTGACTGCTTCCGAAAAGTGATTGCGGGGTGGTGGTGATCCGTATGGGGGGAAATTACACACACACACACACATGGAGACTAAATACGCTGCTCTGGGGTGCAGGTGCTGGATTTGTCGGTGGTCGCCAATGAAGGGCTCTTCGAAGGCTTTGATGCTGCTTGCTTCAATGAGGTACGGACATCCGATGTTTTGGACAAACTTGATATGCGCTCGTTAAAGCTCTTTTCTCTTCGTGAGTAGTCTTCGTTGAACAGCTTCATGGCTCAAGGAAGCCATGCCTGGGCTCTTGCTCGTGCCACCATCCAAAAGCTGCTCTCGGCTGACGAACCAACCATTCGGGACAATGAATCATTGAAAGCGAAGGCACTCATCCCAATGCAGCATGTACGCAAAACAAGATCGTTGCTACCACTCCATCTAGATTCTTTTGTTCGAAAACTGTGGACTAACCGACAAACGGTTGCTCCTATTAGGTTATCATGCACCTTCCAGCGAAGATTGGTGACTACACCGATTTCTATTCCTCGCGTGAACACGCTACGAATGTGGGCATCATGTTCCGAGGCAAGGACAACGCCCTTCAACCTAACTGGTACGGTCATGCTGAAGATGCAAGTTTCTATCGATTCTAAACGCATCTTTTTCTTGTGATTGTCGTGCAGGCTTCACTTGCCAGTTGGCTACCACGGACGCGCTTCGTCGATTGTCGTTGCCGGCACGGACGTGCGTCGTCCCCGCGGCCAACTCCAAGCCGACAAGGCGGATCCATCCAAGGGATCCATCCACGCCGCTTCCCGCATTCTCGATTACGAGCTTGAAATGGTACCAGTTCACTTTCTTTCTTTCTTTCGGCTCGAACCGAAAAGAGTCAATCATCATGGAGACTAATCCCCTGTGCGCGTGTATGCATTGCAGGCGTTCTTTGTCGGACCATCGAACAACCTTGGCGATCCAATCCCAATGGACAAGGCTGAAGAGCACATTTTCGGTGTTGTGTTGATGAACGACTGGAGTGGTACGGAATGCTGTCCTTTCTATCGGTATTTAGTTCGATTGCATCTCTAACCATGCGCGAATGTTCTCGTTTTGGGATGGCGTTGCCATTGCGCAGCTCGTGATATCCAGAAGTGGGAGTACGTTCCCCTCGGTCCTTTCGGTGCGAAGAACTTTGCCACGACCATTTCCCCCTGGGTGGTGACGCTCGCGGCCTTGGAACCTTTCCGCTGTGAAGCAAGCTACGGTCCCGTGCAAAACCCAACGCCGCTGGAATACATCACGGATCCAGAGTACGCGCGCGGCACGTACGACATCAAATTGCAAGTCGCGATTAAGCCAGAGAACGACACGAAGGCGTACGCGATCACGAACAGCAACTTCCGCAACATGTACTGGAACATGAAGCAGCAGTTGGTGCACCACACGGTCTCGGGCTGCAACATGCAGCCAGGAGATCTCCTCGGCAGTGGTACGATCAGTGGCCAAACCGACGACAGCTTTGGCTCGATGCTCGAATTGAGCTGGCAGGGTACTCGCGAAATCCCGCTCGGCGACAGCGGCAAGGTGCGCAAGTTCATCCAGGACGGTGACACGGTCGCGGTCACGGGCTTTTGCCAGGGCGATGGCTACAGAATAGGCTTTGGTCCATGCGACGGTAAAGTGTTGCCAGCCCACCAATGAGTGGATGGGTCCAAGTTGTAGTCGCCGCATCATACTAGTGAATCCGAGTTTGAAAGGAGAATGAAGAAGAAAGACGGAGAGGATGCGGTTGAATGATTGAAAAAGGGTTTAACAGGTTATGGCAATGTCGATTTCTACTCGTTTTGAGCCCTTGCGATCACTTTTCCAGTTTCAGGCTTTTTGGAAGATGATATCTCCTCAAGACAATTGGGTATAGAGCTGCAACAGAATGCGTTTTCCCACTCGCGACGACGCCTTCCATAGAACAGAGAGAACGAGATAAACCCGATGTCGCTTCCAGATAAACACCATACCTTGTCCCTAAATCGTAGCTTCGACGGGCTTGAAGAGTTCTTTCAGGGACACTTTCTTCGCACGGTCGCCACGCAAACATCTTGACGGGTACGTGACTTCGTCATCTGTTTCCTGGGATGGTAACGCCGCGTGATGATCGCTCGCTTGGTCCACAGTGCTGCTCTCTGATGTGCCCGAGTCCCCCGAGACACCGTCATCCCCATCATCCGACTCGTATCTCTTATCGAGGAGGGCAAAGTCGACGCCGATTGCAGAGAGCGTCGCTTGCAACGCGCGGCTCCACGCCACAAGAATGCTTTCGCCACTGGAGGTCGCTCCCACTTCTGCCAGTTGCTGTTGCTCAGCTCGACCGCTGCTGCAGTTGCCGATCAGCTCGATATTGCACCGCTCGATCACATACGCGATCTTTCGGCGCTCTTCCGCAGTGTACATGTGTTGCGCGTTTTCTCCTCCTGCTGCGCGACTCGCCTTGGATTCCGCTTTGCCCGACCGGACAGTCGAAAACGAGTAAACCAACCGCATCAGCACGGATAACGACGCGTAGTCGTCGCTCAGGTATCGAAAATAGTCGTCCAGCACGGGGAATTCGCTGACAAAAGTGCGAGCAAACACCGGCTGCGACGTATGCAAGTACGCCGTCATCTCTCCGCGCAGCGAGCTCGCTCTCCGCTCAAAGAAATCCGCAAAATAGGTCACACCCAGGTCGCTTAGCTTACTTAGCTTCGTGAGCTCCGTGCTTGCCATATCACCGAGACGCATATGGGGATGCAAAACATGCGCCAAGATGTACAGCGGCTGCTCCATCTCAGACCACACGACCTCTAACGCGCGCTGGATCGACTCAAACCCATCGGCTGCATGGAAAAGAATCCCCATGAACCGAACGACATCGGCGAAGCCAAGATGCTTCTCCAAGCAGCTCTCGTACGCAGCACTGAATGTGCGGAAGAGCAGCGACACGCGCTCCAAAAGCGCACGCGAGACTCTCCCGTCGACGATTTCCTTCAGTGCCACGTTGCTAGTAAACAGCGTGCCTTCGTCCACGAGACTTTGCATGAACAAGGAACACGCTTGCCAATCGCCGAACGGATTTGCCACCGGAGACGCAAGTCGAACCTCATCGATCTGCCAGATCTCTGCGAGCGTTGCCACAAGCGATCGAACTTCTTCCACTGCGACTACCTTTCCAATGCAAAATAGCAGCATGCCATGGAAGTCGGATACAAACGCGATGCGAGGCCAGCGCGCACGGAGAATCCCGACAGCACGCTGGAAGACAGAGCTGTACGGGACCACTACCACTGCAGGCACGATCTTTTCCAGCTGGATGCATCGACGCATTTGAGAATCCACCCATCGCGCGACTTCAAGTCCATGGAAGTGAGCGATCGCAGGGATGTCTTCCATACCTGGCGCTTCCTCATCGGCGACGTGCTTCTTGATAATCTGCGTCGCTGGAACTTGCGCTTTCCCATTTGTCAAAGTGCACTCGAGTTCCGGAATAGTGCTGCCACCACTATCTGCGGACACAGATGCCGTGACATGCAGCATCAACGGCCACGAGCTGCTGGTAGCTTGTGGTTCCGCAGCGGCGTCACTGGTGCTTGTTGCAATCACAGGTAACTGCTCCTTGAGCAGAAGAAGCTCTGAGTTCAGGATATGCTCGTACGTCCCAGTGAGCACTTGACCGCGTAGCTCATCTGCAGTCGGCAAAAGTGCTTCCATCTCCGGTGTTGGCATGACGCGGAACAGTTTTTTGGTGCTGTCACTTTCCGTCCATTCGAAAGGGAGGCGGTGCTGAATGGTAAACTCCAGCAGCGAGCTGTAGAGTCCCGTGGAATCCAAGGCCGGCGCCGAGTCGTCACGCGTGCCAATTCGCATTCTCTTGGTCGCGGGGTACCCATGGTCGTCACGGCTAAAGTTGAAGGCGCCGCCAATTACAACACCTCCATCCATCGACAATGGAGAAGCCTCGGATGAGGATGTGATAAGCATATCTCTTGGAACGTGCGGGCATTTGGACAGATGCGTCTGCATGTTCGCTTTCCGTCCGACGACAACGATAGGCTCCATCGACGCTTTCAACGTTTCGGGGGCATTCTCAAACGCGGTCTGGCAGAAATTGCAGCGTGCAAAATAGTACGCGCTGTCTTTCTTGCGATCAAGGCGCGTGAAGTACTGCCACTCATCCAACGCCAGTCGCGAATTTCCATCCGCTTGTTTCATCGCGGCAGCAGCAACAGCAGCAGACGAAACAGAGCTCTCGGCGTTGACAAGGGGATTGACTCCGCCATTACTCACTTGGTGGCTGATTGGCAGGAAGGCGAGTTGCGCCGCACTTCGAACCACTACGCGTCGCTCCACGTGGGGCAATTCGCCTTTGAAGTGCGGGCACAGACTCAAATGCTTGCGCATCTTTTCGCGTCGACCGACCATCCGTTCCGGCACCAACGCGCTTTTCTTCTCAGCGGGGGCGTCGTCGTGCGCCTTTTGGCAGTGCTTGCACACCGCTTGGAAGAAATTGGTTTTGCCAATGTAGCCGTCATCCTGCAGCCGATTGAAATGCTCCCACTCTTCCATCATACAGTGCTTCCCACGCCCGCCACCTATACCAAGATCGAGTACAAAACGGGAGGAAAGACAATCAATCAGAACCCTCACACAAGTCAAACACACAAGAGAAACAAACGGCACTGCTTACGTGGTCCAATCACTTCTCCACTATCGATTTTCCGCTTGCGCTTTTTCTCCACGTCCACGACACTCGCCGCAGACTGCGCGCTGGCTCCAGCATCACCCGTCGTCTTGTCCTCCGCAAGAGCAGCACTAACAGCAGCAGCTCCGTCCGCTTCTTCCGAAGCGACGTCTCCTTCCGTTGCCACACCGCCAGTAGCAGCACTAGACGCAAGCGCAGTGTATGGGATCTGCTGCTGCGCTTTCGCTGCTGCTGCTGCTGCCGCCGCCGCCGCCAATTCAATCTTGTAGCGCGTCGCGTAGATCGGACACGTTTTCAAGTGCGCGCGCATGGACGTGCGGCGTCCCGTGAGCTTCGCGGGCGGGTTCACGAGCTGCTTCTGCTCGAAGCCGTGGGCGCAATGGCGGCAGTGCACATACCAGTACGACGAGTTTGGCACGCGACCTTCCTCGGGCAGCTTTTCGAAATGGACCCACTCGTCCATCGTGCATCCGCGTCCCATCGTTCCTCACTTGACTTGCGTATGAAGGTGTTAGTTAGCGCGAGCGCTTGAATTAACGTATCGGTTGCGTCTGGCTTTGGGCGGTTGGTTAAGAAGCGCAGTTCTAACTGGTTTCAAAATGGTGAATGAACGAAAGAATGAGAGGAAGAGAATGAGAGGAAGAGAATGTGAGGAAGAGAATAAAAGCGGCGGGAAACAAAAAACTGACATCGAGACTGGCGAAAGATGATATTCTGTTTCACTTGATAGCTGATTCGTCGGAGGATCGTTTGCAAACGCACCAACATACAACCTTTCGCATGCTATATACGCAGTCATTTCCTGTACAAATCGATTTCATCGTAAAAATGCTACGTCGCGATGCTGGATCCGCTGGGACACAGATCAGATGGGGCTGTGAGATTTCATATATGCTGTGCTGGATCGCATTGTGCAGGTTCACAATGGCTTCATGTCCGCTTCAAATGGACATGGTGATTTCGAATGCGCTCGCGGTCTTTGCAATGGCACGATCATCCAGGAGGTGCTTCTGTTGCGCGTGGGACTTCGTCTCCATCTGCTTTGTCCTCTTCTCTATGTTGCGGACTCGTCGAGTTCTCTCTGGTTTCGCTGACCTCGTGAGCTGGAGCGCCTTCGTCTCCAACGGTCTCATCTGCTGCGTCTACTGCTGCTTTATCTTCAGCATTGTCGGGACTCCCCACTGCTTGCGTCGCGCTGTCGATTGCCACCTCCGCATCGCCTTCTTCGCCTTCTTCGTATTCTTCATCATCAGAATCGTCTTCTTCGTCTTGCTCCACGATATTCATCTGACGCCTCGCTGAATTGGCTTTCCGACCACTCCCACCACCTTGCTTCTCGACATCGTTGCTCGCTTTCTTCTTCTGCGCATTGATCGCGCTCGTGAACGCTTCGACGCGGTTCTGCATGACCTCTTGGTCCACGGTTTCGCGGAATTGCTCTAGAATCCCTTCGTACTTGTAAAAATGGTTGATAAACAGCTTCTGCAAGCTTTTCGCGACTTCGGAGACCGTGAGCGGGATGGGCGGATACCGAACCGTGCTGATGCGCAGCAGCAGCTCCATAAAGTCCGTCATGTACAGTTTCTTATGACCTGCAGTCGCCATTTCGTCCAGGACGACCAACTTACACTCAAGGTACGGGTCTTTCACATCGCGCACACGGAAATTCTCACTGTAGACTTGGTATTTTTCCCTGGCGGATGCAAATATAACGGCATGAGCGATCTCGAATAGCTTGCTCAAGTCCATCGCAAAGGAATCTCTACATCGTACATGATCTGCAAGAATTCAGGGAGTTGCATGCCTTTCTTCTCGCCCGGTTTGCAGTACTTGCCCATGTTCGAGTTGTAAATGTCTTGAAGCTGCAAGCACAAGTATTGCCACGAGAGACCATAAGAAGAGACCGGCGAGAATGCACACACACAAAACAAAAACCCACCATCACGATATGCTCTGAGAAAATATCGCTCACTTCCTCGGTGTAGAGGTACTTGCTTCGAAATTCATTTGCATCTTCGGGACAGACGGGGAGGATGTGCTCCTGAATCAACTTGTCCACCGCTTTCGCCGGCGTATCACAGATGTTTGCTAGCAACAAGAAACAGAAGAGTTCGGTCCGTCAATACTACAGTCGTGACGAGCAAAGAGAGGAAGCCAAATGAAATCGCAGGCGTACTCCGGTGGTATTTGTTCATTGCGATGCGAATCACACATTCGAGGAACTCAAACCGCGTCAAGCTTCGATCCGGGTTGTCTTTTTCCTTGGCTTCCTGCGTGAGCTCCAGGTTTGCCGCGACAAAGACGTTCTCGAGGTCCGCGTACTTGCAATACTCGGAGTTTTCGTCCAAGATCCGGCACTCGGTGAGGAACTCGATGTACCCACTCCAGGGTACCGAGATCACATCGTTTTGCAACTGGATCGCGGCACTTGGCGTGCAGGAAGAGACTCCAGCGAGGCTCGTGAGGATATTATGGCCGCAATAGCGGCGGTACGCGTTGCACGTGACGCGGAAATGCTTCATGACACAACTCTCGACTTCTTTCCGTCGGATCGGGTCCTTGATGAAGCGATCCACTTTGCATTGGCGCCAGTCGGCAGAACACGCCTTGGTCACGAACGAGTCGGTATCAAGGAAATTGCGGCACACGGACTCGCGACGACGGCGCGCAAACACGCTCTTGTTGATATCCCATCGTGTGGTTCGTCCGCTGCTCTTCCCCGTGGAGCGAGGCACCAGTGTGTTGCACGGATCTCTGCCTTCGCGCCTCGCGATCCGCACCACATTCACAAACTTGAGATCGCCGAACACACGCTCGCGGTCCAGATTCACTGGGTGTACCAGCCTGGAGTGCCGCTTTTCATGGATGTAATGATAGCTCACTCGGCTCGTGTCATTTTGGTTCACGACCGAGAAGAAATACTCGGTTTTACCTGGGGGAAGGATCGCGTACGCGCTGAACGAACCATCCTCACGCATTTCCATCTCGATACCCCGCCAATCGTCGTGACAAAGATGAAGAAGCACACCCATACTGGGTGTAATCTCGTGTCTGTCGGAAGCCGCGAACGGTCCATCTTCGTGGGTGGGCTGCCACGCAAAGCGGTACTCGGACCACTGACCGCAATACCAGCAAAACTTGTCCACGAGCAGTGCCAAATGCGCGGGAAACGCACCGCTGCCACTCTCACTGTGGGATTCTTCAAACACCGCGATCGAGTACATTTTGTGCTGATCGAGAAGCTTGGAATCGGTTTTCTTTGGGACCAGGAACCCTCTTGTGTCGACGATGCCGCAGTTCCCACTCATGTGCAGTCCAATGAGTGCGTGGTTGCTCTCCAAGTGCTTGGCGAGCAACGCGCAATCGTCCATATCCAGGTGATTGTTGGAGATGTCCAAGTGCGAGAGCACTTTGTTGTTCGCGAGCGAATCAGCAAGCGCGGCGACCACCGAGCGCGGCTTGAGTAGTTCATTCGAGTCGAGTGAGTTCCACGACAAGTCCACGACACGCAGCGAGCTGTGGAATTTCATGGCCTCGGCGATTTTCAGAGCCCCAAGTCCGCGAATTTGGTTCCACGACAGGTACACTTCTTCGATTTTCGCATTCTCCTCGAGGAATTTCGCGATCGAGAGCATCCCCTGGATGCCAAATTTGTTCTCGGACAAGTGCAGCCGTGTGAGGGTCTGGTTTTTCTGAAGCGCTTCACAGAGAATATGGATCTCGCGGTCTTTCAGCTGGTTGTGCGATAGGTTCAGCGACGTGAGCGACTTGGATTGACGGAGCAAATCCGAAAGCGCAGTGGATGACATCCGCGAGAGCTTGTTGTGCGCCAGATTGAGCTGCTGGAGTGACGTGGGGACCGAATTCGCGGCATTTGTGATGATCTGAGCAGCGACATCGTCGCTGATACGGTTGTGCGCCAAATTGAGCGATTCGACACCTGGGATCAAGGGAAACCCCTGACTGAACGCCGACGCGTAGGCGTCCCCCATGCGATAGCTGTTTAGATTGATCTCTTGCGCAGTACTCCCACTGGAGGTCGCCGAACTGGACGAAGCAGTCGATGACGCCGACGAAGATGCGCCTTTTTCAAGCACGCGGCGTCGTACGATTCCCATGGGCTCAGGTGTGAGCTGAAATTTGCGGACCGCCGAGAGGTACGTCGACCGCGCGGATTTCGGCCGCGTGATCACGGGCAAAAGCTGCTCTTTTGAGGCCGAGCTCGCTGGATGCAGTGACGTTGACGCGTTGTTACTGACTGCCTCGTGTCGGTGGAACATGCTCCAGAATAGCTGCATCGCCTCGCCGCCCATGTAGTTGCGCACGCACGGTTCACTGCCGCTTCGACTTTGACTTGCTGTATCGTCCGCGGCTTCTAAAGGCGACGGCGGTCTCAT
The DNA here is from genome assembly GCA_023334155.1 of Globisporangium heterothallicum. Classification (NCBI taxonomy): domain Eukaryota; phylum Oomycota; class Peronosporomycetes; order Pythiales; family Pythiaceae; genus Globisporangium; species Globisporangium heterothallicum. The sequence continues at coordinate 14,159 of JAASGH010000207.1, forward strand.
GACTTCGCTGTCGCCACTTCTTGTCGCGCGTCTAGCTCCATGCACCGTGTGTTTGGCAGCGACTAGCGCAGTCAAAAACGTCTTGGATCCACTCTCATCGTCTTCTTTGGCGGTACTGCTCGTGACTGCGGGTTGCTGTGTTGCTGTGATACTCGGAGGTGCTGCTTTCAGCGCATTTGAGCTATTACTGTCATCCTGAGTCGCTGGTCGTGTTTCTTCCTCTTTCAACAGCATCCGCACGCGCGGGGAGGCGTGACCATGGCTTCGGGAGTAGCCCGAGCCTGGTCCCCCACCACTTGGTCCGCCACTCGGGCGTCGTACTTTTACTGCATTCCCTCTGGGAGTTGTTGGCGTCGACGCCATCGCAGCAAAAATCGATACTCTCGTCAATGAATCCACACGGTGCGGATCGGAAACTTTACGGTCGAGAGCCGCGCCAGTCACTTGCTAGCACGCGATCACGTGCTGCTGCGGTGGAGCAACCTTTCGATGCTCGCCACTCACCCTTTCTCCTCACTCATGGACAAGAACAGCAAGCACTTGCGCGATGACTCGAGACCAAACAATGGAAGCGCGTACACGCGCGCACAGGGAGAGAGAGAGAGAGAAGCGCCATTTAAAGAATTTCATCATCTTGGTCTGCATTTAGATGACGGCAGTTACGCGATCTCAATGCTGATGAACCCATTTCCCGAATTGAATATCTTGACCTAAATGGGGTCCCTAATCTAACTTGGACTGCGAGACTCCCTCATTTCAATGCTCTCGACAAGGGATTGCAAGTTTGTGTGCCTCGAGTTAGGGTCAACGAAATTGCTGGGTCGCATTGCATCCATTATGAGCGACGACCAGCAGCATGGCGGTGCGTGTGTAGTTATGCGTAGTGTCCTCCCTATGGAGGCGACTTTCTCAATGCATGCGCCAGGGCTCACTATTGGACGTCGTGGCTCAGCTCGTACAGCAGCAGCAGCAGAGGAGACACAACTAGCGCGTGCACCACAGCAGGACGCTCCCGAACGACTGCGTCGCGCCGAGACCGTTCTCCACCACCGAACAGGTTCGATTTTCTGACGCAGCGGCGCGATTTGCTTTTCATTTGCCGTAAATGGCGCCACGGAAAGCAGCATTGCGTGACTGAGTGGGTACATACGTATCTATCTATGTGTGTGTGATGTTTAGGTCGCATTGTGTTGGTGCTGGAGCAATGCATGGACTCGCATAACCATCAGGCAGTCCTTCGAACCGCGGAAGGTAAATTCCAGACATGCTGCCGAGTACGCTGCGGTGTTGATGCGAGTAGCCTGCCAGTATGCTGATCACGGTGCGCTGTCCTACTTTTGATTACTTGCGGAAACAGCACTGGGGATTCAGCACGTGTGGCTGATCAACGCGAACGAGCGTCAAGTGAAAAAGCACAAGTCAGGTGGCACGAAGAAGATCACAAAGAACTGCTCCGTGTGGCTCAGTCTGCGGGAGTTCAGCAGCATTTCCGACTGCATCGCTGCGCTGCGCGAAGATGGGCGAACGATTTGGGCCACGGACTTATCGCCTCAAGCGTTGCCGCTAACTGTGGACGCGAAACCAGTCGAGTTGCCGCCAAGGCTCGCCGTGGTGATTGGCAGAGAAACGGACGGCGTGAGTGCTGAAATGCTGAATGCCGCCGACAAGCGGGTCTATTTCCCGATCTTTGGGTTCACAGAAAGCTTGAACCTCTCGGTAGCGACAGCACTCGTGCTGCAGCGATTGTTCGATTGGTTCCCAGCGATCCGTGGAGACCTCAGTGAGCAGGAAAAGCAGGACATTCGAGCGCGATGGTACCCTCAAATTGTGAACAACCCGACGTTGGCGCAGCAATCGGAACGCTGGGTGGCGAACAGTAGTGACATCAAGCACTTGGACGATCTGCGACGCGAGAAACTGGGCTGGAAAGAATCCTGGGTGCCGAAGCGCGTCAAGGTGCGGGAGTTGTCCATGCCCGAAGTGCAAGAACGCCTTGGTAAAAAGGACGATGAAGCAGCACAGGACGGGAATGTAGAAGCAAAGGAGACTTAAAAAGGAGGAGGAGCTGTTGCTGATGCGACAGAGACTTATCCCGTAGATCGCTGTCATTGGTTTTAAAATGCAGTGAGTGCTTACGCAGAAACAACCATGTACAAGAGCTTCTGGGTCTTTTCCTCGTTTTTCGCGATCGTCGCCTTGAGGGAATTGATTTTGTGCACTTGCTCTTTGATGAGCTCGTCCACTTCCAGAAGCTGCATCTGCAGAGGCTGCAAGGCTTCGTCGGTTTTCTTTTTCTCTTCTTCGTACAGCTCACATTTCTTCTCGTACTCCTTTTTCCATTGCTCCAACTCTTTCGACATCGCGTCAAGGTCTTCGTGAACAAACTCGACCCCTTTGCCCACAGGGTTGGTGGCTTGGCAAATTTTCTGGATATTGGCGCGCAACTCGTTCATTTCGGTGGCATTCGATGCACCACTCTTCGATTTGTCCTTGAACGATTTCTTGCGGCGACCTAACCGGATTCCAGTCTCGACCTCGTTTGACCCAACCGCAGTGTCGTCGTCCTCTTTCTGCTTTCGTGCAGCTTCCTCCGCGCTTTGGTCTTTCAGGATATCCCGCACAAGCTTGCCGTGAGCTCCACCTCCTTCTTCATGCAATAGAGACGCATTATTGCTGCCACCACCGCCGTGGTTGTTGTCGTCGACAGCCATATCGTCCTCACTGTCGCCATTGTCGCCATCTTTCATAATCCCGACCACAGGAGCCACTTTTGTATCGTGCACCATCAATCGCCCGACCTCCGTGACGTTTTCTTTAAGCTTTGGAGGGCGACGGCGAGCTGTAGTTGGTCGAGACGTCCGACTTGTGCCGAGACCACCGCTTGTACCGGGAGCGACTGCATCCTCGCCGCTCTCTTTCGTCTCCGAGTTGAACCGCAAGTTGGTGTTTTCCTCATTCTCTTCCTCTTCTGTCTTCAAAGCCAGCGGCTTCATGGGGCCACCGAAAGTGCCGGAGCCAGCACTCGGGGTTGCTGAAGAGCTTGGCTCTTTACCTTCTTTTGATGCAGGTCGACCTTTCGTTTCGAGTGGGGTAGTTGACCGGGAGGATAATTTAGTCTCCGGAGTAGCTTCGCGTTCCGCTGCTTTCGAGGACGATGACGAGGAACTCCCACTGCTGGACTTCTTTGCAGCGCTGGATGCGCGGACTGCAGTGTCTCCTGATAGCACGCGCTGCACTGCCTCAGCAGAGCTCCCAAAGCGGCATGCGATCGCTAAAAGCTGTAAAAACTTGTTGGTATCGTCCGGCTCCAGACCCGCGACAATCTTTGCCGGCTTTGCGTCGAGGTCGACGTTCAATTGGCAGCTCACGCAGAGAATGATCTTGTTGAGGTAGTCGATCTTTGGTCCTTTCTCTTTGATACTTCCCGAATCCAGCTCTTCGGCATTGTAAAGACCCTCGGCGAACCCCGTCACGCGCGTAACCTCCGACACAATATCATGGATGAAGCGAAATGGGGGCTTGCCGAGCAATTTCGCCGCCATTTTGGGCTTCTGAATGATCTTCTCGATCATCTCCTTCGTGCGCTCGACATCGCCATTGCACTCCTTGATCTGCTGCATCACCGAATCGTCCATTTCTTTGTTGTTATCTGATGGAGGCTTCGGAGCGCGTGAGGAAGACGAAGACGCGCGCGAATTGCTGCCGCTTTTGCTCTCAGCGCTCGGTGCATCGCCTTTTGCCTCAACCTTCGCAGCTTTCGCTTCCTCCGACTCGCGCTTCTTCGCAGCCGCTTCTGCTTTTTGTTCTTTCTCTTTCCGCTCGGCATCTTCCTTTTCTTTGCGCGCCTGCAGAATTATGAGTGTTAGCCCAACAGAGATTGCGCAGAATGAGCAACATTTCTGCTAATACGCCCATACCTTTTCCTTGGCTTTTGCTTCCGCGGCAGCTGCTTTCTCTGCTTCGGACGAACTTGGTCTCTCCTTCGACGCAGGTCGTTCTGCAGCAGGTGCACTTGCTTTTGCCTCCGCCGCTGGTGCAGTGGCTGCAGAGTCGCCATCGGGCGTCAGCGATGGGATCTTTGCGAGAGTCTTCTGCACCGCGCCCGTCCAATCCAACGACGAATTCGACGCCGCCTGGGCGAGGCACTGCAGAAAGATATTTGTATTCTCCGGTTCGAGTCCAGCGACGATCTTCGCAGACCGCACGTCGACGTCTTTGCCGAGGCAGAGACCCACACACACCACCATCTTGTCCAAGTACGTGATCTTCTGGTTTTTCTCTTTCATGTTTGCGGAATCGAGTTCGAAGTCGTTGTAGAGTCCCTTCGCGAAGCCCGAGGTCTGCGTGAGCGCAGTGAATATATCGTGCAGGAAACGGAACGGCGGCTTCATGAGCAGCTTGTCGGCGAGCTTCGGTTTCGCGATCAGCGGCTGCAGCAGCTCCTGCGTCTTCGGGATCAGCGCTTCGATCGTGTCACCCATGGCGCTCGTCCAGGTCTAGCAGACGAACGCTCTCTCTCGATGCGGAATGCTGGGATGACGCATTCGAGTTGCCTCTTCAAGGAGATGTTGTCTGCTGAACGCGAAACGTCACTTTTTGCTGTGGGCCACGTGCATTCGGATGCGTCCTCGTTTCAGGTCCTAGATTCGGGTGGGCCACAGAAGCTCATGTTTTATGCACAACCGTCCAGTTGCGGAAGCGTAATCAGAGTTGCGATTCGAAAGTAATCGCTGATCGAGTGGATAAAAAAAGGACGAGAGTGTCTCTTTAGTGTGTCCCACGCTATTTGTCTTCATTGTCTATATTTTTTGTTTTTGTTTGTTTGTTTGTTTGTTCTTTCTTTCTGCGAGAAGAGGCGGTCGAGAGCGTGCGCAATTGAACAGACAGTCACACAAACTTTCAGAAGCACGAAAGGGAAAGGAGGTCTTTTAATAGATGACCATCCGTGGGCACTTCCATCATCATCGCAACGTCCCCGCGCCTTCGGTGATTCATTACACGCAGCCGGAGACAAATACAGCAGCAGGAAAAGCAGAGGAAACTCCCTCCCGTATATCCAAGGAAGAGCTACGTTCGACTAGCGACTAACGTACGACCACGCATCGCAGCCCACACACACACCAAGTAGCCCAAAACAAGAGAGAGAGAGGATGTGGCTTCCGTGGATCTTCGCGTTCATGGCGGTCGTGTTTGTCGTGCTGTACGCGAGCCCCAAGCTGCGCAAGTCGGCGTTCATCTGGTTTACGTACATTTCGCTCACGGGGTGGTATTATTTCCGCTTGTGGGAGAAAAAGCGTGCACGCAACAATGGGACCAGCGCAGCCGCATCGCCTCCGTCGACGCCACGCGGCTCGACGAAAACGCTACATAGTGGGGATAACAAGGCAGCGAATGGCTCGCAGCGTTCTGGGTCGTCGTTTTCGTCTTCAATGGAAAAGTCGAGAGCGACCCAGCGAGGCAGCACGAGGTACGTGGAAGAAGACATCGAAGACGTTGTGTACTTCGAGTCGGCGGAGAAACTGCAGCAGCAACGGGAACTGCACAGCGTCTCGGAGCGCTCGGGACGGATGAGCGAGTCGAGCTCCAGCGGCAACTCGGGCTACAGCGAAGACGCACTCGGGCGGTTATCGTCGAAGAGCAAAGTGCAGCAGCAACCGAAGTCGCATTTAGGTATTTTCCGCAGTCTGCGCAGATCGCATCACGAGCACCACGACAAGCGGCGCAGCAGCGAGGCAAGCGTGTCGGATCCGTTGACAAGCTCGAGCACATCGGAACCATCCATGACGACAACGCGACGAACGTACACGGGCCGCAAGAAACCTCAGTCGTGGGCGGATTAAAACAGCACACCACAAAAATGAAAGACCAGGAAGCGAAGAAGTCCGTAGACCGCCGAGAACGAAATATATACACAACAAACATGCATTGTATTTGGATCGAATTGACATGCAATTGGACTCGCTTTCCCTATCGTTCATGCTGGCAGTTTTCCCTGTTGCTGCACGGATGGATTTTCAGGTTGCAGACACGGCGACATTGTGGATGCTGCAACTCTCTCTCTCGTAATGACTGTCACACACACCAACATTCTCGTGTTGAGCTCTTTATTAGCCAATAGTGTGGTGCTCGAGTGAAAGCAGCCAATCACGTAACAGTGTGGATGTTTTTATGGCCAATCAGACGCTGCAGAATCAGGAGATGCAACGGAAGAAGGAAAAAAGTGGGTCGAAGCGTCTGAAGCGAGTAAGCTGCTCGCCATTTGCGAACGAGAAGCGGACACGGAGGAAGCAAACGCGAACGAAAGAGAGAGAGAGAGAAGGAGGATGTTCGGCTTTAACGTGAACAAGCTGAAGCCGAACCTGAAGATGGCAGTGCATCGCATCGGCATCGTCAAGAACAAGAAGGCGAACGCAGCGATCGCGGTGCGGCGCGAGATCGCAGGACTGCTGGCGGACGACAAAGAAGAGAAAGCACGCATCCGGGTGTGTTGCATGCCGTTGAGAACGCGCGTTGGATAAGGTGTGGCTCTGGTTCCTGACTGTGTTTGCTGTGTGTCTAACCAGGTGGAAGGCATTATTCGAGACGATTTCACGGTCGAAGGCTATGAGATCTTGGAGTTGCTGTGCGAATTAGTCGCCGAACGAGCGGTGCGTTGCGTGCATCCATTTCTATTTCGGTTGCGATCAATATGATGCAGGAGGAGATTCCGGCTGACCGGGTGCAAACAAAATGGCTTTAGAACTTGGTGAAAACTGAGCGAGAGTGTCCGTACGACATGCGAGAAGCCGTGTGCACGTTGATTTGGGCTGCAAACCGGACAGAGATCCCCGAGCTTGTCGAGGTACGCAGCCACGTTCGACTCTTGCGACCCGCTGTCTGCCTTTATTCTCTGACGAATCGCTGCAAACATGGTGTGACAGGTCAAGAAGCAGCTCATTAAGAAGTATGGACAGGATTTCGCTGCTGCAGCGACGAGGAATGTTGATGGGTGTGTGAACGAGCGCGTGATTCAAAAGCTCAGTGTCCAGGTATGAAGTGAGCTTCCCCCTTCCGCAAGCACGAGAATGCATGGTCACTCAACGGACACGGCATCGAATGTTTGTTTTGCGCACCTCTCGTGCATGCATGTACTACTGCAGCCGCCAAGTGCGTACCTCGTGGTCAACTACATGAAAGAGATCGCGAAGCAGTTCAACGTCGATTGGGAGCCTGATGAGCAGGCTGTTGTCGATCCACTCGCACCTATTCCTGCGCCGACCGGTGTGAGTGTTGTCAGCGCCGGTGCTTCTGGTCCAAGTTTCGCCGCGCTTTATGCTTCGGTACGTTTATTGCCTCTCGCTTTGAACCAATGTCCCTTTGATAACGGTGTGTTATACGAAACGAATATTGCGATGCTTTTCTCCAAATATAGGCTCCTCCTCCTGCCATGGCCGTACCGACGCTGCCAAATGTCCCCACCGACGTGCCAAGTGACTCGAGCGCTTTTAAAGTTCGTCCTCCTTCGGCTTCATCCAGATATTTCGCGCCTCCACCTGCTCCTGGTCCTCAAAACCACTACACTTCCGCGCCAGCACCGCCTACGTATGCGTCTGCGCAGCACGAGTCTCCCCACGTGCAATCGAAGCAACACCCTCCCCCACACATCCAACCACCGCAACAGCAGCATCACCACCAGCACCAGGGTTCTCCATATATCCCCCCTCATGCCACAGCTACATACAGCCTCCCACAACCTCCAGCAGCTAACAATGCCGCCACCGGCAGCACTCCAACCTCCTCCGGTGATAGTAGTATTCCAGATTTTGACGAGCTCACTGCACGATTTGAGCGTCTCCGTAAACGCCAGGACCAAGACTCGACTTCATTTACTTTCTAGCCTTGGAACCGCGACAGTAGGAATAGCCAAACGAGGGAATGACACCAAGTCGATGTTCCTGATCGAGTTGTTTTCTTCTTTTTCGCATTTTGGAATCCGTTCTGATTGTGGATCTGATTTCTTTTTGGATCAGCATTCTCAGTGTGCTGATTCTGGACCGGTTCGCTCGAGAGTGTCGAACCGATTGATCGAACCGGTTAGCACGTTCTTCACTTCGGTCAGTGCGGTTCATTCACCTTTCCCTTTTCGCATTCCTGTTCATGCGCGATTAAAGAGAAGCGGAAGGTGAGAGAAGACTTCACGCTCGTCGCATCCGTTCTCTCTCTCTCTATTCGGATCGTATCTGCGCCAGACACACCAGCAGCAGCAGGTTCGCGCGTGTCCCCTCTATCGATTGAGATATAGTTCCCTTCACGTCCACGTCTGAACGCCCCAGCAGCAAGTGTACATACAACAGCGTAATCACTCAAGACCCAAGAAAGAAGATATGAGCACAAAAGCTGTCCAGAAGAAGCAGAAGCGCAAGCTGCTTGCCGAAGATTACGGCGGATCGATCGGCGAGGATCTGCTCGAGTATATGGAGGACGACAGCGTTGACACGAGCGGCAGCGGTCAAATCAACTCGCTCGACAGTGTCGGCGCATCGAGTAATCTGTCGCGGCGTATTCAGAACCGCCTCCAGAAGCTCAACGACAGCGCGCAGAGTGCGTCTTCGAAAGGTGGGGACGAAGATGCGGCCGGGTATTTTGACTTTTCGACGCTGAATATGAAGAAAGACCATGAATCGCGTCCCGTGTGGGTGTGTCCCAATGGACGCATCTTCCTCGAGGCGTTCTCGCCGATCTACAAGCAGGCGTACGATTTCCTCGTCGCGATCTCGGAACCGGTGTCGCGGCCAGAGTTCTTGCACGAGTACAAACTGACACCGTACTCTCTGTATGCCGCAGTGTCCGTGTCCATTGAGACGGAGAGCATCTTGAAAGTGCTGGAGCGCCTCTCCAAGAACCATTTACCGGAAGTGATCGTGAATTTCATCAAGGATTGCACGTTGAGTTACGGGAAAGCGAAGCTCGTGCTGCACCATAATGAGTTCTATGTGGAAAGCTTGTACCCAGATGTCCTGCGTAAACTACTCGAGCACGACCAAATCCGTGCTGCTCGCGTCAAGGAGACTACTGCAGCAGTGGATCCAGCATCGGCTGCTGCTGCTCCAGCTGCGCCAGGCGGACTGCGAAATGAAGACTCGGAATTTATCCAGAAAGATGTCTCGGCAGAAGATCAAGCTAACTTACAGTACCAAAAGCTGCTGAACGAAGACTACGAGGTCAGTGAGGACCATGTCCAGGGCGGAGCCGCAGGAGGTGGTGCAAGCGCTCAAAAGACCGTGCGCACGGTATCGTTCAAGATCCGCAAGAACATGGTCGAGCACGTGAAGCGCGCGTGTTTGGATATGGATTACCCGCTCATGGAAGAGTACGACTTTCGCAATGACAAGACGATCCCGGATATTGAGATGGACTTGAAGCCCACGACGCGTATTCGTGAGTACCAAGAGAAATCGCTGAGCAAGATGTTTGGTAACGGGCGTGCGCGTTCGGGGATTATCGTGCTCCCATGCGGTGCTGGAAAGACGTTGACGGGCGTGACGGCTGCCTCGACGATCAAGAAGTCGTGCTTGTGTCTGTGTACCTCGGCCGTGTCCGTCGAGCAATGGACGGCGCAGTTCAAGATGTGGACGAACATACCGGAGAAGAAGATCGCACGGTTCACTTCCGTCGCAAAGGATTTCATCGACCCGACGTCGGGTGTGATTGTGACTACGTACACGATGGTTGCTTTCGGTGGGAAGCGCGCGAAGGCGTCGGAAGAAGTGATGCAGCTGATTCAAAGCCGAGAGTGGGGGTGTATCCTCTTGGATGAGGTGCACGTCGTGCCGGCGAAGATGTTCCGTAAAGTGATTGGCTCCATCGCGTGCCATTGCAAACTGGGATTGACCGCGACGCTAGTGCGCGAAGATGATTTGATTGGCGATTTGAATTTCCTGATTGGACCGAAACTGTACGAAGCGAATTGGATGGATCTCACGCAGAGCGGGTTCCTGGCGAATGTGTCGTGTGTGGAAGTGTGGTGTCCTATGGCGGGCGAGTTTTATCGGGAGTACCTGCGCGAAACGAAGAGTGCGCGTAAGCGCGCGCTGTTGTACGTCGCGAACCCGAACAAGTTTACGGCTGCCGAGTTTCTCATTCAGTACCATGAGCAGCGTGGAGACAAAATATTGCTGTTTTCGGACGATGTGTTTGCGTTGCGGCTGTACGCTACGAAACTCAACAAAGGGTACATCTACGGTGGCACGGGCGAGCGTGAGCGCATGCGTCTGCTGCAGAGTTTCCGCAACTCGCCGCTTGTGAATGTGATCTGCATTTCGAAAGTCGGCGATACGTCGATCGACCTTCCCGAAGCGAACGTGATCATTCAAGTGTCGTCGCATTTCGGGTCGCGTCGTCAAGAAGCGCAGCGTTTGGGGCGTATCCTGCGACCGAAGGCGAATGCCACGGGTGGCTTCAATGCGTTTTTCTACACGCTGATCTCGACGGACACGCACGAAATGTTTTACTCGAACAAGCGACAGCAGTATCTCGTCGACCAAGGGTACACTTTCAAAGTGGTCACGGATCTTTACGACAAGGAAACGTTCCAGGGTGTGTTCACAAAAAAAGACGCGCAACGACAGCTTCTGAACGAAGTGCTGAGCGCCGATGTGGAAAGTGCGGCGAAGGACGAAAACGCCGCGATCCGCGACGACGAAGATCTTTCGCGTCTGGAGTTGGGCGGTCGCAAGAAGAAGAAAATGAGCTCGTTGGGTGCGCTGTCCGGTGCGGATGGGACGCAGTACATGGAGTACTCGGCAGGTCACGGCGCGAAGCAGCGCCACAATCTGTTCCGCGATCGGTATCGATAAGCACTTGGTGTGTGTGTGCGTCGTGAATGTGATGACATGATTGAGGATTGTGGGCACAAACCGTATGGGGAGTGGATGACGAGGGTGGCGGATGGATGAGTGCGAAGAGCATGAGAACGCGATTCCGCGATTCACATAGCACGGCGTCTCATCGTGAACAGTGTGACGAAGACAAAGAAGAAGACAAAGAAGAAGGAAGGGAGGGAGGGAGGGAGGGGGATCCTTGAAGCAAACGGTAATGCTACCACCTACCTCACTTCTTGTTTGATGGATCTGTCTGAGTACTCAGCAGGAAGCGCATGCGCAGACACAACCAGAGATCCCAATCGCACTGCAGGCGAAACAGATATGCGAAAACAAGTTCAACAGTAGTAAATATGCAGGAGGAAGCCGACCGCATTCGTTGTGTGTTCCTTGGTTCATTTTCATCATGGCTCTCATCACCTTGTGGCCATTTCGAACACGTCGACACCTCACCACCTTCAAGCAATTCAACATCCGCCATTGCTGTCCATGTCCTGTGCAACAATCCCTCACGGTCACTAAAGCGAGGCTGTTGGACTGGATAGAGTCAGAGATGTTCGCAGCTCATTAGTCGAGAACCCGGTAAACGCAGGTGTGTGTCCTCGCGGAAGAGGTGTCAGGACTCCAGTATTTTACACGCTCCTCAGTATAGAGAGCGTGGCTGGACACAGCTGTCGCCGCGCGTCTGAAACTGGGCATCTTGGTCGCGATGGCGCTCGAGCAGCGTTCCTTTATCGCAAACGTTGGGTTGCTTGGCTCCAGCGGACCGCAGATCTGGCATCTCTTTTCTTTTTTATCAACCGCTTACGGACGACACCATGCTCGACGATCCGATGGTGGCCACTTCACGGCTCCTCTCGTCCCGAACCTTGAGAGGGTTCGCTCTGCAGCTGTGTCGCCTTTTGCATTGACCACGCAGAAGAAAACTCGAAGCGGTCGTTCGATTGTAGATCCCCCATTTTGACAGTCCAGATGACCCTCTCAGACTGCATACTCATCGTTAGAGCGTTACGGTTCTGTCACAAAAGGGGTTCCTTATATACTGGATGCATGCAACCACCCGGTACAGACAGGTTTATCGCATGTGATACGGTGCGAGACTCGTTTGTGTGACTTGCGCGCAATGCAACGCATCTCACGACTGCACATCCTCGGAGGAGCACAAGAAACAGATGGAGACGGTAGAGTGCATGCGGTCTGTCTGACTTTTCCTGCCTCTTCCTTCCTGTCGTTCCTCCCCACTGGTTACACTGTGTTTATGGACCGCATTGCTGCCCAACTTCTGTCGTGCGGAAAGCAGACTCGAACCCTCGTTCCCTCCTCCTTTTCGTGTGTATGCAATAAACCTTCCGACCTTCTCTGCGAGAGAAAGCGAACATTAGGCAAAGCGGGGAAGCAGGACAGCAGGATACGCGACTCGCAGGTCTTCTATATCTATTTACACATACACGCCGTGTACACACGCACACACACACACAAACGATGACGACGAGGACGACGCGCAGCGCCGTTGCGCTCTTGGCGGTCGTAGCAGCAGCAGTCAATGGTGAGTACTTGCTCGCGTCTGTGAACGTTTTTCGAGAAGCGGTGGCGTAATAGCGTGACGTTGTGTGTGTGTGCATCCAGTTGCGCCGTCGTCAAGCATGAGCGCAGCGACGATCGATACATGCGATAAAGTGCAGACGTGCATGATCGCTGGCTCCTCCACGGTCTGCGATGTCACCTCGAGCAAATGTCCACCGTGCATTTTCCCATCCGCCGACAGATTCAACTGCTTTGAGTACGAAAACAGCAGCACGACCCAATGCCAGTTTGCGAGCCAAGCCTCCAATTATGTGGACTGCTGTACGTTCTTGCCGTCCATTGCACCATGCCGTGCGTTGCTTCACGTTGGCGCCATTTTATATCACTGACGTCTCTCTCTCTCTCTCTCTCTCTTTATCTGTAGCGTCGACCGCGAACTGGGCGAAATGGAGCACGACGACGGCATCGACGTCTGGATCCAATATCACCATCATCGGCAGTGGCTCCTCGGCGAATTCCACCGCGTCTGGGGGTACAAACAGCACGACAACACCGACGCCAAGCTCCAGTGTCTCTGTCAGCTCCACAGCGTCCAGTGGCTCGAGCTCGAATGTGATCATGTTCGCCGGGATTGGCGTCGGTGTGCTGGTGCTCTTGATCGTGATCATCGCAATCTGCAAGCGACGGAAGAACCAGGCGAGACGACGCAACACGAATCCGCACGGAGGCAGACACAGCAAACGCGATCGCGCCAAGACGAGGACCAAGCACGAAGAAGCGTTTGGTGGCGGCGGTGGCTACAACAACGTTCTCGATACGAGCAAGAACGGCGGATACGGGAGCTACCAGCGTAAGATTTCGGAGCCTGCTATGATGGAGGACGGAGGTCGTGATAGTGACCGCTCTTATGTGTCTGATGTCCCCACAGAAGAAGCACTGAGCGTCGACGGCATGCTGGGAGATCCTCCTCAGACGCCGGTCGTGCTAGGCGGGGGTCCATCCAGGATGACCACCGGCAAGAGCATGGGCAACAAGAGCGCGTTCACGTCGGTCAACGACCTCGTGAACCAGGACATCTCGATCCGCTGCACGACGAGCGCGAACGTGTTTGACGAGTACTTGCGAATGAAGCAAGAGATGAACTACGACCACGACGACGACGCCATGAGCGAAGTGATGAGCGAGATGAGCGACTACGAGAGCGACACCATGAGCATGCACAAGTTCTCCCTCGAGTCCTCCCAGGGACTCGTCCGTCACGACGGCGGGTTGTCCATCACCGACTCGGAATACGACGAACACCTGCGCAACCGTGGTGCCAGCGAATGCTACAGTGAGATGTCGTACAACGACGAGAAGTATAGTTTCAGCGAAGACGACGACATGTCGAGCGAGCTTGGACGAAGCAAAGTCGGCGCAGACCGCGAGGTGGAGATCTAAATCTCCGTGCCAGCCGCTGATTGATTGGAAGGATCGATATCACTATTTTTATGAGCAGGAGAGGGAGCGCAGCGCATTCCTGCCATTATTCACCTTTTGTCGTACAGTTTGTCGGTGTTTTTTGTGTATAGATACCATCTCTGTGTATGTGAATGCCAGCAATGCTGAGTAAAAGAGCGGAGAACAATTTTGAACACACATGATGGGAGGGTTGGTCTTCTGGATCGCCACAGAATTGCGGCATTCAGACTCATAACGCTATTCGTTTTTTCTGCTGCCCTCGTCAGACTTCCACAGAGATACACACTCACGCTGGGACGGACTCAAAATGAAAGAGCGCATTCATCCTTCTCTGGGACCGCTTTCTTCTTCTTTACAGCACCGTGCCTCGCGATTCTCTGCGCGTGCGTGGCGACTGGGTAAACAAAGAAGAAAAAGCACAATAGGCAATCCTGGGTTAGTTCTCGACGAAAAATGCGCTCTTCTCTCGATCTCGTTCGCGAGCGGACACTTCACGCACCTTCTTCGTTGACGGTCGCTGTGGCTCCGACATCGCTGTCGCTGCAGCTTGCTGCGCCGTTTCCGGTTCTGCTTCGGGGACTCTATCTGTGGATGCTGCATCTTCTGCCTCTTCTTCGTCCTCGTGCTTTTCACAGACCTCTTCCTTCGTCCGGTTGCTTCGTTTCACGTTCTCAGGTGTGGACGCAGCGCTTGACGTCGAGCTCCCACTACTAGTAGCGCGTCGACCGGTCGATCCGATGGTATTCTGCTGCTGCTGGGAAGAAGAAGCGTCACTTGGGTATGCACTCTGCTGACCAGCAAAGTATCCTCCGGATGGTTGTGGCGATGGAGCAGTGCCGCTACTCACAGTGCGCTGCTGCTGCTGGTCGCCGCCTGCTTGGGAGAACCCGTCCGCCAGCGTTTTCCCGCCAAAGCGTCGAATGCACTCCTCGGAGATGAAATCCAACACTTTCTGGTAAATGCGTGCACGGAACTCAATGCGCTCATGACCTTCCAAATAGGACGGCAGTGGCACCACAATGCCGTCGAAATCCTGCATCATGTAAGGGTACGCCATTTGCGGTGGCTGCGCACCGTTCGGGAGATACACTTTCCCAGCATCACCATGCTGCTGCGAGTGCTGAAGCGAGTTCAGAGTGTGCGCATGCGCGGGGAGTCCATGCAGCGACGATCCTGGCGACTGCTGCGGCGCCATCACTGGCGCGATCTGCGGCAACGCAGCGTCTGCAGACGCTTTCACGGCGGCGGCGGTACTGCCGCTGTCGTGGTCGGCGGTCGCATGCGATCCCCTGGAGCTCTTGTCGTACGGCGCATACCGAGCTGCTGTCCCCGACGACGGCGGCGCGTTCGCGCTGCTACTCGCTTTCGCGCTCGCATTACCGCTGCCACGCTTGTCCTTCCGCGCGTATCGGTTCTTCGTATCGAGTTTCCGCTGGTGCTCATTCTGTCGTCGGCGGTGCTCGTCACAGAGGTTGTGCGCCGTGCCCGACGTTTTCAGCGCGCGCTCGTTCGTGCACTTGCCCGTCTTGTACAAACACTTGCCGCGGAACGGTCCGCGCGGCGTCGCTTGCTGCAGCAACGTGGTCATGGACGACGCCTGCTGCGCGGTCGCGGCGACGGAAGACGGCGACACGGGGGCATCACCTGCGTACGCGGTTTCTTCGGCCATAAGGATGGCGATGGCTTCAACGTGGGTCTCAGGTTCGCGAGATGATGCGGAAGCGAGAAGCAGAAGTCTGATCCCTCGAGCACCGCTTTGTATCTGATTCTCGATATGCAATGAAGATGAAGGAAAGAGGGAAACAAGCAAGAAGAGCGAAAACCTGGGACCGAAACGAATCGGAGAATTCTCAGCCACGGAATGGAGCAAATAAAACCTCCCCCTTCATTCTTCAATCCTTCCGAAAAACCTCAGCGATCACAATCAAATGAGAGAAGCGCTTTCGGACAGTATCAGCTTCCATCACCACTTTCACTACGGGAGGTATCACATTTGGGAAATGACTCCTTTACTGAAGGGAGTCGACATCCCGAGATGTCTTGGCAAAACAGCACACTTGAGAGGAATTTATATTACGAGCATTTGAGGAACACATCTGATGGACACCTTTTTTCTTTTTTCTTTTTTTCAGGTCCATCGTTTCTATTGTACGCGCATCCACCGACAATCCGCATTGTGGTTGCTGCCATGGGTTTACGCTTCGCAATCCTTGTGCTGCTTGCTGGCGTTGGACGATGGTGTGGTTTGCGCAGCGTCTTGCTTGGAGCCAGTCGCTGCCGACTCGGTCGCATCGTCTCCGGATGGGTACGCGTTCGAGTTGCTGTCAACATCAGCAGCATCGTCGTCGGTCGATTCATCCGTGGTGGTCGTTTGTTCAGCAGTCGATGCATCCCCGTTCGAGTCGACAACCGCACCATTGACAGTGGCTGCAGTAGTCGAGTCATCGCCGTCGGTGGTGGCGTTGCTGGTGTTGTCATCACCTCCATATGCAGATGTGGACTCGCCAGATTCATCGACTGAGCCCGTGGCAGTAGACGCAGTAGATTCAGACGTCGATTCAGTTGGAATGCCGCCGATGTCGACCGAGGCGCTACTGCTGGAGCTGGCGCTCACAGTCTCAAAGTCGCCGCTACCCATCGATGACGACGCGGCATCGAACGTCAGCGTCTTGTACTCGGACTTCATCTCACCACTTGCATCGAAGATACCAAAGTACGCTTC
>JAASGH010000208.1:0-30493 GCA_023334155.1 Globisporangium heterothallicum
GGAGTCTCTCTCTCTATCTGTATGTGCGAGACAGACTTACGACGAGTCAATCCGCAGTTGAATCAACGCGACTTCAGTGCGATCGATGGCGGATTGCACGCGATCGACGAGGTACGCTTCGTCGGTCAGCATTGCACACTCCTCTCCATCGATGACCAGCTTGGAGAACCCGGCTTCTTCTAAGATCTCGACGGCGCCTCGGACCGCGACCAGCTTCGACTGGATCGATGCATTCGACAGGCGGATCTTGCGGTACTTCTCTTCCTGCATCGTTTCGAACCACGACGCATGGTCAGTCAATGTCGTCCTCCATCAACACATCTGGATGCATGTTGTCCATCATGGACGACTACTCACCGTGGGGTTATTCTGGATGTTGTGGAGCATTTTGATGATCGTCTCTGCTGCAGTGATCGCTCTTGGCGGTTCCTGTCGTAGCAAGACATACACTGCTCCGCTCGGGTCCGAATCAGGGATCGCACCCATCGAGGACTCTGCAACGGGAGGAACCGAAGATGTTGATGGAGGAGGGACTACTCTACTAGGCGCAGCTGGTGGCGGAGCTGACTGGGATGACGACATGGAGTGCATGATCGTGCTCGCTTCCGTCGACGACGAGAACGTCGCTGCATACGGGTTAAATCCGACCTGTGCTTGAGCATTTTGAATCTCATACGCTTTCATTTCCTCTGCCGATAGCACTCGCGGAGCAGGACCAGATCTCGCAGGCGAAGAAGAAGAAGAAGGTGGTGGTGGTGGTAGGTCGAATTTGTTCTCGAGCTCCCCTTCCTGCTGCAGTCGCGCTTTCCGAGCAGTACTCACACGCTTATCCCATGCATTCGTACGCGACTCCAGTGCTTTCAGCTATACGACCACACGAAAGGTTAGTGCACACACGATACGCGAGTCAAGCGGTCGCGATTTCGCGTTCTCGACTGGATGCCACACCTGAGCTTCTCGTCGCGCTTTCTGCTCTTCTTCCGAGATAGGCGGTGGCGCACTACTACTCCCGAAACTCGGCACCTGCACATCAGCATGATATACACACCACCGTCAACATCTCTTCACTACAGCAACACAACAACCAATGCATCGGAAAATACCGAGACACTCGATAGAACACAAACCTTGAACGTTCTTGATGATGACGGTGCTGTTGCTGGGATGGACGCCGACGTCTCTCCATTACCGCCCAGCACATTTCCCTCTCCCTTAAACGTCGTGCGCTTGTTCTGGATCTTGGCTGCAGCCTGGCTCGCCGCCTGCTTCGCCTCGTCCTTCTTCTTCTTCAGCCAGTCCATCGAGTTTGGTCTCCTCTTCAATTTCTTTCTTTATTATTAGGCATTTCTCGATATGAAGGAGCAAGATGGACTGAAGAGTTGGGAGACTGTGGAGCGCCCCACAGTGTTCTATCTGAGGCGTTTCAGATGTAAGAATAGCATCACAAACCAAACCCTGTGGTGCAATAATGTGGAACCACCAACATTCCGAGTGTGGAACGATCCATATTTACCATCACTCGGATCATCATTCCTGAGAAAAAGCACATTCATTTCGAGACAAAAGAATCAAAAAAGAGCTCATTTGCTATTTAGAAGCGCATTTGGTGGAGAGAAGGAGAAGAATGGCGCGTCCTGCGTATGTGACGCTGTTCTTCGTGAACGCGATCGTCGCGGCACTGATGCGCGAGTTTGGGAAGAGTACGTGCTCTTGGGAGAGTCGGAAATGCTCTTCATGTCGTCTTTGATGGATTGTTGTGGTTTTTCTGATGAATCTTGTGATTTGTGGTGAATGCTGCAGCGTTCCTGACTCGATTCAGCTCTGTGTTTGGGTTCTTCAAGGAGTGCGAGACCGAAGATGCAGGGGAGTACTGTGTGGGGAACCAGTTGGTGTACAGGTGCGTCAACGAGCACGGTTGTTCGTTCGGATATCTCAATGGAGAACTGGACATGTGGATTTGACATGTCTTCATTGTTTGATCATCAGAATGAGTTTCAGTATGGGGTGCTTCTTCCTGATGACTGGCGCGCTGAGCTGTGCGGTGGCTCGGGGCTGTGAGAATGTGTGCTGCCTGACGCTGTTCCAGATTCCATTTTACTTTGGAATGCTGTTTTGCTCGATGTTCATCCCAAACAGTGCGTCGTCTTCCGGTTCTAGGCTTCGCCACTGTTTGCTGCATAGGGATGGCAAACGCAGCTGACTCTGATATGACGTACCTTCTTGCTATCGCAGCGTTTTTCGACGACTACGCGGATGTTGCTCGCGTCGCGTCGGCCGCGTTTATGATTCTCCAGATCATCATCATCCTCGACTACGCATGTGCGTGTTGCTTGATACATGCTGCTGGTAGATGGCATACCGAGCAGTCCATATGTGCGATGTCCACGACACTCACTTGATGTCGTGAGTGCAGACAACGCGCGAGATTTCATCTTGGATAAAATGGACGAAGCGGAGCGCGACGACGATGCTCGACAAGCGCTTCTGGATACGAGTTACGAGACGATCCCCGATAAATCGTACGCGAAGACGATGTGGTATGTGCTTCGTTGTCTCGTTCTGGGTGCGTCCGTAGGTGTGGAATCGACTGATGTTCGTTCTTCTCCAGGGAAGCTGCGTATTTGGTGATCGTCATCGTGACTGCTGTCGCGTCGACCGTAGCGATCATCGTCATGTACAGAAAGTACGCTTCGTGCGATCTGAACACCGCGTTCATCACCATCACAGCGCTTTCGTGCACCGTTTTGACGTTCATGAGTGGTGCGTGATGCAGGAAATGAGTATTATTTTGCAGTGGATGGTTTGGTTCTGATCAGCAACGGTTGCTTCTGTTGTTTCTTGCAGCGACGTCGTGGGTGAATGCTGGTCTTCTGCCTGCTTCTGCGTTCACTGGCTACGCTGTCTTCCTCTGCTACCAGGCAGTCCACTCGAATCCCGATCCAGCGTGCAGTTTGGTGGATCCGTCCTCTGCGCAGCATCAGACGAAGAGTGTTGCGCTCAATGCTGCGCTCGCTGCCTTCACGATCACATGGACCAGTTGGCGCATCTCCATGACGAAGACGAATCTGTTTACGCTGTCCCCGTCGTCCTCACTCTCGCATGATCTGGACGATGAAGGGGAGGCGAAAGATGTCGAAGAAGGCGAGGTGGCGATCGAGAGAACTGCGTCAACATCCGCGAAAGGAGAGGTGGTCGTGCCAGAGTACCAATTCCATGCGCTGATGTTGCTCGCCTCGTTCTACATGGCTATGGTGATCACGAACTGGGGCTCTTCCAACGGGTACGTAGGACGTTCTCGCTCCGAATGTGGATTTCAATGTCCTAACCTGCTGTGATCAAAATGGAGTAGACTGACCTCGGAAGACGACGAATTGGTGACGATGTGGGTGAAAATTGGCTCGCAGTGGGTCGCCATTGCGCTGTTTCTGTGGACGCTTATCGCGCCTTCTGTGCTCCCAGATCGCGATTTCGGGTTGTAGGCATGGAATCTGCTGTCGACAACGTGATTGCATTTGATGTGTTCATCCATCCATTTTGAAATGCTGACATTGGAATGTTTACGCTACAAACTTCAAATGACAAACACTCTCGCTGGAGTGAGACTCAGATGTTGTCAATATCGAATCTTGTGAGAGTGTGTGTCAGACTCCGATCTGATCCTGATTCTCACTTTTTGAGTGATTCCATAATTTCGAATCCTCATTCCTCGCACCCACATCATCACACTTGAAGAAGCCAAGTCGAGAACAAGCACAAGCTACACACTTGAATAGCGAGAAAGAGAGAGAGACTGCGAGTATGGGGGAAGCGATACCACCACCATCGACGACGAAGAGTGGTGGCGAAGATGATGCCGTGAGCGTCGTGTTCTCGATTCGCGTGTTGACGCGCCAAGTGCCGCACAATGTGAGCGTGTTTCTTTTGGGAAACGTGGTCGAACTCGGCGCATGGAACGTCGACAAAGCAGGTACGAGCGAGAGGAGATATATGGGAGTGAGATTCGTCGTATCGAGCGAGGAATGATGACGGGGGGATATCAAAATATGTTGTGGAGTCTTTCGTTTGAGATTGGTCCTGATTTGTTTGTCTTGGTGGTGTAGTCGCCTTGGATTGCGTCAAGCGCGACGACGATGAGAGCGAGTGGAGCGTGCCAGTCGCGTTTGCGGCACCAAGCGACCTCCCGGTGGAGTACAAGTATGTGGTGAAGCAGAGCGACACCCATGAAGTGCTCTCCTGGGAAGCGATTCCAGGGAACCGCACGCTGACGGTCGCGCGAGGCAGCAACGTCGCGCTGTAAGTGTGTGCCCGCGTTTCTTGCGCGTGATGCAGTCCGATTGTGCTAACTCGACACAATCCTTTTGGCATTGCAGCAACCAGCCTTCGTCCCAGAGCTCGACCCACTCGTCGTCGAGGATGCCTTCTCCAGGTCCCCGCGTGGCTAGCTTGGGGAACAATGGCAACGCGAACGGTTTCCAGGAGTGGCGTTGCTCTCGAACTGCGAGAGAAGAGAATCCATGGTGGGAGGTGGACCTCGGTCAAGAGTGCTCGGTGTCAAGCATCCACTTGTGGAAGGCGATGACGTACCATGAGCACCCGATGCATCCTGAGGGACAGCCACCGCGCACATCGACCGCATCGACTGGTTTCCCTTCGCCTCCGCTTTGGTTGTTCGTTTCGAAAGAGCCGCTGAGTCGTGGAAAGGATTCGCTTGCACAGGCGAGAGCCGACGCAGCAGCGTCAACCTCCTCCACGCTTGCTCGCCAGGTTCCGCTCGACCACGGCAACCGCGTTGAGAGCGTGCATTTCGCGACAGGTGACAGCAGCAACGCTGCAGTCGGGCGATACGTTCGCCTGCAGCATGAGAGCGCAGCAGCGAGCGTGCTGCAATTCGCGGAGCTGGAAGTGATCAGTGCGAGCGGGAATGCATCCTCCTCGGAGAACACACCACAAGTCCTCCGAAAGGATGGCGTCTACGGTGTGGATGGCGCGTTGAATGGCGATCTGAAGGAGTTCATCGACAGAGAGTGGCTGAACCCATCGTCGACGCAGGCGCAAGTGCGCTTTTGGATTGGCAGCTTCAATGCGCAGGCTCCAGCGGTCCAATGGCTACCGAGCGAACCGAAACAGGACGCTGTGTCGATTCGCATGCGCTACGAGCGCTTGGAAGAGGAGTGTGAAGGGAAGAGCGCGAGCTCCTGGAAGAGTCTCCCAGTGGATGCTCGCAGCAGCGCATTGTTGGATAAAGAGTCCGCTGAGATCGTGAGCGAGTTGAAGACATTGAAGCAGCAGGAGCTCGCTTTGAGTGGCTACTTGAACAACCACTATCACCCTGAGGACGTGGATCCCGCTACTCTGGAATCGTTCCCATGGCTGTATCAATTGGAATGGATGCAGGAACTCAACCCCGAAACGGCCGAACAGCTCCTGAAAAAAGTCGAAACGAAGGTCTTTGCCAAGGGCGAGTCGATCGTCTCGTACGGAGAGCACGCTCGCCGCGTCTTCTTTCTCCGGGAAGGCGAAATCGAGCTGTTTGGACCAGAAACGTCGGTCGGCGCCGCGAGCATCGGGAAGCTTGCCAGACATGCGATTTTCAACGAGCTGAGTCTCTTCGGTCGCTGGCCAGAGAAACACGCCAGCTTCCGCGCGTCGGAAGCTGCTACGTGCGAGTTCCTGACGTTCCGCTCGCTGCTCGAGGTGATGAGCACAGACTCCTTCTCATCCATTCGGGACTACTTCATCCGAACGGCTCAGCCTCCTTCTCTTGTGTCTTCGCTGCACGAAGAGGAGACAGCGACGCATTTTACCGATGCGACGCACGCGCAGGTGTTCCGCACAAAAGTGCCTCTGTCCGTGCTCTCAGCGGGAGCTGCGAGTCCTTCCGCTCTTGCTCATCGACTGGAGTTTGGCATCTACGAGTATGCGGTGGACACCATGCAGTCGGGAAGGAAACTGGGCTCCGTGCATGTGCTGCCGTCGCAGCTCAGCGTGCACGGCGAAGGATACCTGACGCTTCCCATTTTCTCCAGCGCTGCTGGCGCTGCTTCCACGATCATCGGTCAGCTCTCACTCACGTTTCTGGTCATCAAGCCATTCGCGCATGCGGAAAACAATCTCTCCCATGTCTGGCGCTCGTACTGGCGACCTCGCGCGCCACTGAATGTTGGTCATCGCGGGATGGGACGCTCGTTCCACCAGGTTGCGGACTACCGCCACGCACTGACCCGTGAGAATACGCTCGCATCATTCATTCTCGCGGGACGCAGCGGCGCAGACTTTGTGGAGTTTGACGTGCAGCTCACGAAAGACAAGGTCCCTGTGCTCTACCACGACTTCGTGCTGAACGTCGGCTTGGAGGATAAGGACGCGTGGACCCACGGTACGAAAGCGGAAGAGTACGAAATCGGCGTTCACGAGCTGACGCTGCGGCAGCTGCAGCGTTCGCAGACGACCCCAGTCGCGCGCCACAGCGACAAGCACGTCCTGCAGAAGCGCGTTCGCAAGCACTTGGCGCAGATCGTCGGGGACAAGAAGAAAGCTGCGAAGACGATCGCAAGGAATGACGCCATTTCCTCGCCCTCCACAGCAGAAGAGGTAGCCGAGGACCACTTGGTGGAGTTCTTCCCAAAGCTCGAAGAGCTGCTCAAGCACGTGCCTGCAGAGGTGGGACTCAACGTGGAGATCAAGTACCCGGACAACGTGCGGCGCACGGCGATGCGGCTCTCGGCGCCGTTCGCGATGAACGAGTACGTCGACTCGATCTTGCGCTGCGTGTTCGAGCACGCGGGCAGTCGCCGCATCTTCTTTTCCTGCTTTGACCCGAACCTGTGCGTGCTCTTGCGCGCCAAGCAGGCGAGATACCCAGTGTTCTTTCTCACGTACGGCTCGATCAAGCCCCACGCTTTCGATGCGCGCTTGACGCTGCAGTTCGCTGTGAACCTGGTGGCGATGGAGAGGTTGGGGGGCATCGTGTCGAACTCGGACGACTTCATCTCAACGCCCGAACTCGTGCAGGTCGTGAAAGACGCGACAAAGAACGCTGTGCTGCTCACGTGGGGAGACCAGAACACAAGTCACGCGTGCGTGCAACTCCAAAAGCAGCACGCGATGGATGGCGTCATCAGCGACAACATCGGCGACCTCGTTCGTCAGGACAAGAAGCTGTTTCTACAGCAGCAGCAATAGCGTGGGAGTTGAGTGCATTTGAAAGCCTCAAGCAAGAGGAAAGACAGAAACATTGGTGGTGGCAATTGTGGGGGATGTTGCGAGCTACTAGGATTCTGGTACGGTAGTGGTGGGCACGCAGTATCGAAGGGAAAATCTCATTAAAAATGTATGGTTGCGTGCTGTCATGACGAACTCCTCTTGCTTTCTTCTGCTCTTGGGATAGACAGCACTTAGAGATTCGCGAACGAGACCTGGAGCGGCAGCGTCTTCTTGGCGGTGTCCTTGTCGCCGCTCTCCGCTGCAGGACTGGCAGGATTTGCTGGACACGCTGGGAACTCGCAGTTGAGTTTCGGGTCGCGCACGACGACGCCGCCTCCGTCGGGACAAATCAGTGCGTCTTCATGGCACCCGGCTGTCTCGCCTGCGACCGCGGCGATCGTCAGCAGCACCGACGCCATTGTCAGCAGCAGCGCGCGCTTCATGTGCTTCGTCATCGTCATGATTGTGTTGTCGTAGAGAGTGCGCAGGGATTCGAATGCGATTATGAGAGTCTACTTTCAGCACTTTTTTGTGTCGGTTGTGGAAAATGGGAAAATGCAACAAACGACAAACCTCGCTTACGGCATATTTGTGCTTCAATGTGAGTTGAAAATGAGAAAATTTCATCCTCTGAGAATGAATGCACTAAAATTAAACGGAAGAAGCACAGAACCTTCCCACGTAATTTACGAAATTAGACGAATATGGGAATTTCTGGATCTCATCGAAAATGCAAAGGCGATGGAGGAATGACACATAGAAACATCTCCTGTTCTTTACTCTGGATATGAAATCAATGATACGTGAAAAACGACAGAATACACACCACCTGCCTTCGTCAACTACTTCAATGGCTTCGCGTCTTTCGCAATCGCCTTCATCGCCTGAACTTTTCTCGAAATGCCATTCGAACCGCGACTCTCTGGCTGGAGTATGCTGGGCTCCTTGTCCTGGAGGAGATGACCGGTGGTCTGACTCCGGTTCGTTGGAATGACTCCCACGAGACGAGGAACCTTGCCGTCGTGCTGGATCAGCTCGGTGTGGTTGAGCGCTCCCGTGTCCTCCAGCTTCTCTCGTTTGCGTTTCAACCGACTTCGCTCGAACGCCGCTTCCTCGACTGCGATCACATTCTCCCACTCTTCGTGCAAGTCATCCAGCTCTTCCTCGGCTTCTTTCGAGATGAGAACGGTGTTGTACTCGGCGCTCTGAGCATTCCCAGCAGCAGCAGTCTTGCCGTTCCAAGTGGAGACCAACAGCGGACAATCGTCGTGGAGGCGCAGCTCCAGGACACAGCCATCGACAATGCCGTGCTGTTCGAGCACCATCACATTGGTTTCGTCTCCGATGATCGTATCCCCCCAGAAAATCTGCTGGTCCCAAATCGAGATCTGCTGGTCCGTGAGCTCTTCCATCCAAAACTTGATGTAGTTGACGGTATCCTGTGCGCGAACGCGGATCGGCAGCAGCTTCCCGAAATGCTCCTGTCCTTCGTTTTCTTCCGAGTCACCTGGATCCTGCAGCTCAAGCGCCACTCTCGGGAGATCCGCTACAGCAGCAGGGAGCTTCAAATGGATGTAAAACGAAGACACCTCCGATTGCTGCACTTTTGCAGTCAAGCGACGACGAATGCGCGCTCGGACAGGAGAGGTCTCTCGCTCCGAGTTCCTGCGCTTCAGCATCGGTCGAGGAGAGCGCTCACCAGAGTCGCTGCCATGCACACACTCGGAGAACTTCTTTCGGGTCTGCCACGCTTTCTCGGCTGGCGGAGGCGGCGAGAGCGATGAAACGTCGCCGCTCTTGGACTTGCCTCCACCTTCCAGCAGATACGAAGTCATCTTGCCAAGCGGGAGCAGCACAGGAACCTCCATCTCGATCGCCGCGGAATCGCCATGAGAATCCGTGTACACGATTTGGCGCGTGCGCGTGCCTGTGCCGACTTCTTCACGGTACCCGCCATACACGTGGCCACTGACCCAGCACACGTACCGTCCATCCCGCAACACTTTCTGGTCGCATTGCTCGTATGTGCAAATATGAGGCGTCCCGTGGCTCTTGCAAGCGTAAATCCCATCATCCAGAAACTGGAATCGATTGGAGCAGGAACCACTCCGACACTGGGGAGCGTTTGCAATGCTGAACGTGGTCAAACCATCTCCCAAGTGGATTTCCGACGCCTCGAGAGTGCAATCGCTGCTCGGACTCGCTGGACTAGCATGTTCAGAAGCTTCCTCCTTCGTCTCCTCTTCTTCACGGACAGATGCTCGCTTAGCCACAGTCGCAGCCATTTGCAGTTGGTCGAAGAGCCAATTTTGGATCAACCAGTATGCTCGCATCGGACACACTTTCCTGTCCAGCTCAGCGTCTCCGTAGCGACTCGTGCACAGTTCGTCGCATGCATGGATGTACTTGTGCAGCAAGCACACATATACTCGCCGCCGCGGAGACCCGTAGCACGCCAAGTCGCGATCCATCGTCACAATCTTGCCACATCGCCGTCCGTTGCATGGCTCGCCTGTTTCGAAGCGGATCTCCGTCGCATTGATCCCGAGAATCCTCGCCCACTCGGCAATACGATCCATGACATCCATCTTGTGCTTCACGCGTGCCATCCATTCGAGGGATGCGAAATCCGTCGACGCTTCCAACTGGATCTGGTTCTTCACGTGAATGCTGTCATCCACGCCGATGGCTCCGAGCTCTGCGTTTGCCAACTTGGCATCGTACGCCGCTCGCTGCACCGGATCGCTCAGGGTTTCGTATGCCAAACGCAGTCGAGCAAACTCGGTCGAGTCGTCCGCCACTGGTATCTCTGACGCAATGTCTTCCGCTTTCTTTCCCATGATCGCATCTTTCTCTTCGTCATTGACGCTTGGGGTAGCTGCTGCTGTTGCCATCGATGATGCATAGACTTGTTTCTGTTTATCTGGATGCAGGAGAAGCGCCAGTTTACGGAATTGACGCTTGATCTCGTCGCTTGTCGCCTGTTCCCGGTCTTCGATCTGCAACAGCTCGTAGAAGTCCTGCTTCTTCGCTTGCTGCTTCTTCCTCTTCGTCTCTGCCGATGGTGCATGCGAAGAGAAGGCTTCAGACGACATCTCATCACCGCCACTCTGTGCGTGTTTACTCTGTTTCATGCTCTCCTGCAGTTTCCGATCTCCAGCGCTGAAGTCCTGGTACGGATTCCAGCTCATCGCCAATTGCTTCAACCGCGTCTCGACCGCTCGCCATTGCCCGCTGGTGCTCTCATGCACCTGGGTGCGCAGTGTGTGCGCGTCGGCGTATAAAATCGCGCCACGCGTCTCGAACTCTGCGATTTTCTCGAGCAGCGCGAGTCTTCGCTTCTCCATCGCATTCGTCCTCTCCTGCTTGCTGGGTGAAGCGGAAGCCACCGCATCTGCTGATGGATGGATGTCCTGTTTGGCATCGCAGGTCGGAGCATCCGTCTGCTGCTGCTGCTGCGGAGAGTTCTGCGTGCTGGTCGAGGCGTCGTCCATCGTCACGGGGAATGCGCAAATGAGCTCCTTCACCTGCAAACGGTCTCATTGAGGAATCCGTATCGAAAACGTCCATTTACAAGGACGGGTGCAAAAACGGTTGCAGTTCACAAAAAAGCAAAGAAAACGATGCAAACCCAAATGCAGCTCAAACAGCGGTACTCCACTCGCAAGTATAGAAAATAAGCAAAGTGATTTACACTGCTCTGACTGCACTTGAAACCGCAGGATCGGATGTTGAGCTGAGAATGTGCTGGTTCTCGGTCCGACCCGTGATGGGTTCGTGCTCTTGTAGAGAGAGGATCCAATGTAACCTATTGCAGTAGACAAAACGACCAAAATCTCGCCATTATCTCCAAACCTTCCTACCGACAACATTTCTGACATCTCTTGATTTTGCTCGTTGCTGCTGCGCTCGCAACAGTGGAGACACCTCCCACCGCATCATACCACGATTTGTCATCCCAGAATAAATACCAAGAGATCGCGCACTTATTTACGATGCCGCTGATCCACTCGCTGCCGCTTTCGACGACTTGGAGCAGCGCGGGCTTTTCCGCTCGCTTGCACCGTCCCGACTCGCAGCTTTTTGCCATGACACATCTTCCCGTCCAGCTTCTTCGCGGCTGCAACTGCCTGCAGAGCGTCAGCAAACTCCACGACAAACACGCCATCACTCTCCTCTCCATCCTTTGTGATGCCCACGACACCCTGGCAATCGTCCAGCACTTTTACAACACCCGTCAGCTCGAGAGGACGACCGCTAGAGATGTAGATCGACGGAGACGCATTTGCACCTTCAGAGCTGTCGGAAGAAGACGCACTGTTCGATGGAGCTGGGTCTGCAACCACCGACTCGGACTGCGCAGCGCTCTCGGTCTCTGCACTCGTGACAGGATAGGCGACTTGAGCTGGGTACAGTGCTGGGTAGTACTCGGATGCCGGGTACGCAGCGTGGACGTTTGTGTACGGGGGTGCATTCATCGCATGAGCTGGGTGGTAGTATGGCGGAGACTCAACCCACGACGCAGGCACGTATGCAAACGGTTGAGCTTGCTGACTTGGGTACGGAAAGTGCTGTTGCTGTGGATAAAACCCATACGGGAGAGTCGAGTGCTGCTGGATTGGGATGCCAGGAAACTGCGGACCATTCACTGGAGGCGCAAACGACGTAAAATGCGGCGCTGCAGGATACTGGTAGACCGCTTCTTCAGCGAGCATTGGAGCTCGGACAGCTGGATACGAGCTGTACTGGTCGTTGCTCCGCATCAAATGGGCAAACCGAGCCTCGACAACGGAGAGATCGACGTCATCCCCTGGCAGTCCAGATTCAGCGCCGCTCCCATCACCATGCTCCCCGGATCGAGTTCCCTGTCCCTGCGATCCACCGTGCATTGTGCTGAATAAGCTCGGATCCAGTATGACGATCGCCTGAAGGAATTTACCCGAGCCGGCGGGGAGCTCCGACTGATGCAGTTCCAGCGCCGCTTCAGCAGCTTGAATCTCCTTTTCAAACTTCACAAATGCCACGCCTTGCGATTCACCCGTGCTTCGAAAAACCTTGATGTCCACAAACTCCATCCCCGCGCAAGTTGACGCGCGCGACGAGATGATCTGGCTAGGCAACGACCGATCGTAGAGGATGAGTAGCCACTGTTTTTCCTGCGTCTGGTCTTCAAGCAAGACAGCACCAGATGGTCGAGTCACTGGTGAAAATGTGCCATGCTGCAGGAGTCTGGGATGGGACGGGACACTCTTGCTTTCATCTGCCAAAGAAAGCTGCGTACACCGAATGGTTAGTTGTCAATCTCGGCGAGTGCGCTTCGTCCAGAACCACGTTGTACCTTCATAAATTCGCCGTGGACTTGCTCTTCGTCACGAGAAATATCTTCATGAAAGGACTCGATAACCGAAGATGCTGTGCTTGGCTGCGCAAATAGGAGAAACCGATCAGTCCTAGGATGCGAGAGACTCAGACAATCAGCTCACGCTGCTTACATTAGAGTACTTGATGTAAGCCATGGTCTTGATCCGTCCGAAGCTCTTCACAACCTCGACGCACTCAAAGTCTCCGTACACAGCGAACATTGCCTCCAGCTCCTGCAGTGTGAACTACACCAACACGTCAGCAGCCAGTTCCCTCATCATTCGCTACAAAAATGGGATCCGTCGTACCTTGTGTGTCGAAATGAAGAACAGCTTGCAGCGCGTGACCGACAACGGAGCTCCCGCAGAGTCACGCGGAGAAGCCATCAGAATAGAGTTCACATCGGTGGTTCTGCCTTGCCTGGAATTGGTCACGCGCTGCTTTGATGAGCGAGAGGATACATCCGCTGATTGGTCTGAGGACTGACGTTTGCACTGTTTCTTCGACATCGACGGAGAAAACAAGGAGGACAGAGAAACGTCGATGTCGCGCTGATCTGGTTGTCTCGGGGTCGTCGAGAGCTTCGGCGACTCGCGGTGAGACGTATTGCTGCGCTTCCGCCGACTCATGCTCGCATCCGATCCGTCTTCCAGACTCGAGTCACTGTCGTCCATACTCTGGCGACGTCGACGCAGCAAAGAAGCCTTCCCAACTCGTTGAGGCAAACCGACTGCAGAGATGGAAGTCGCAAGGGGACCGCTGACTGCCGTGCTGCGTGTAGCGTCCAGCGTGAAGGAGCTGATGCTCGATGTGAGCTGCTCGGTGCTGGTCTCCTCTGCGTCGTGTCGTTTCGCATCTTCCGCCGCAGAATCGCCACATCTCTGCGAGTGCAGTCTCGAGCAGTGCGCTGCTGCAAGCTCCCGCTGCTTCACGACCCACAAGTACCCCGTGTGTAAACTCTCCTGCGACAGGACTCCTCCAACCTTCTCAATCGCCGAAACGATATCCTCGAGAACATTGCCCACTTGCGTTTCTGGAGTCGAGGAAGCGTGAGGTACTGCATTGTCGTCGCTGACGCTCGGTGTCTCCTCCTCCGTCTGGGTTGCCTGGAGCTCGTTCGTTTCGATGGAGTCCGTTCTGGTCTTTCGTCGCGACGATGCGGGCATTGATCCCGCGGACACTGGAGGACTCGACCGCTGTCGCTTGCCTGGAAAATGCGACTCCTCCGAGTTCGATTCGCTGTCGCTCCGCTGCTCCTGGCTCGATTGCTGATTGCGCTTCAACTTGCCCGTCGCAACCACGGGTTTCTCTCGCGCAATTGTCACCTGCATGAACAATGGATGACCGAGTGCCGGGTATACAAATCAGGTGGTCGCACCGGTGTTCGAAAATACGACTTCTGGGTCTGTCACACAAACCTTGAGCACATGGCCATCGTCGAGCTTCCTCTCGTGGAATCTCGCAATCGCAGATGCGGCGCAGGTCGGGTCTTCGTACTGGAGAAACGCGAATCCCTGTTTGTAGGATCAACCGAAACAAACACACATTAAGCAACACACAGCACAGCACAGACCAAAGCGCACATCCTCACCCGTGACTTGTTGCTGCGATCAAGTGCGAAATGCAGATGCTTGATCGCGCCGCATTCCGAGAACAGGTGCCGCAACTCCTCTGCTTTCCGCCCTCTTCCGCACACAATAAAGAGTCGCGACGGATCCGACGAACAAGTCGACGAGCTCTCTGTCGCTGCACTCTCCACAGACGCTCTGGGTTGTGCGGGTAGATGCGCGCTCTCTTCCTTGGTGTCGTGGGTTCCGTCAGCGGCACTCCCGCTTCGTGGCGTCATGACTCGCGCCGAATTGTCTCCCGCCAAGTCCGCCATTCTTACTGCCGCATTTTCTCACAATTGCCATCATCAAACCCGCTCCAGATGAAATCACACACAAAAAAAGGAAAAAGAAATGGAGGACGTACCGTAGACCCTCTCGATGTGCATATTTATATCGCCTCGTATAATGAGACACCAATCACAACAACAGCAAGATGCGATATATAGAAGGCGAAGACTGCACATGAAAGCATAAAAACGCATTCAAAGAGGGATATCGCTCTTTTCGACACCGATCTAGTGTGCATGTCAACCGTGTCGCGACGGGTCGCATCATGAAGTCGACACGGGTCGTTTCTGTCGATGGTGTGGTCGCGTTGTGATATCCTGCTCTACAAAGGAGAAGAAAAAAAAGTTCAGGCATCACAACAAACAGGAAAAAAGGGGACCATTCCGCACTCGAAGCATATCTCCCCTTCCACATCTCTCTCTTTCTCTCTATATCCATCGTGGTGACCGATCGACCACACCGCCCATGACGTCGCTCCTGCCGCAGCAGCTCACGCCGATCGTGAAGAACGTGCCGTCGACGCTCACGTCGATGATCCCTCCGTCACGGACCGCTGGTGTCGCGATGGAGGGGAAAAGTCTGTTCACGTGCCACCAGTGCGGAGCGCTGCTCAAGTTCAAATACAACCCTGTCTCCATTGAAGGTGTGTGTGTGTGTTGATGTGGTAGCAGTCGATGTGGCGCTGCACACATACTCACCTCGTTACGGTTTGTCTACTTGTGCATACAGAGAAAATCACGCGGTTGCGGTCGCTCGAGTTTGACCACCCTAGCACATACAGCCCACTGGATGACGCGACGAGCGGGTCTGCTCCAGTCGCTGCTGCTGCTGCAGAGGACACGCAGGATGAGGAGAACGACTCGACCTCGAGCAGCGGGAGCACGCCGAACACCCCGATCGGGAAAAGCTCGATGGGTTCGCCGCGCCAAGCAGCAGATGGGAGCGGTCCGACGCCCGTGATCGCGCGCGAAGTCGTGTGGGAAAACCAGCGCATGGTGTTTCGTGGCGGAAACAACCCTGTGTGGACGCCTGTCACGTTCGAAGTCGCGGGGTTGATCGCAGCGTTCTACAGCTGCAATCGAGGCATTCTGGGACACTCGATCAATGAAGTCGTTCCAGCCCGCTTATTGAACAAGCCGCACCTGTGGGTGACGCAGGAGTGGGAGATCGATCGGTCGCTCCCGCAGTGTGACGCAGAAGGATGGATTTACGAGACTTCGTTCGAAGCATTTGACCAGCTGTCAGGAGAACTCCGCGCGAGTGTGCTGCAAGGGGATGGTGCAGGCGATCGATCGTCCTCGGAGCGTGTTGTGCGACGCCGTCGATTGTTTCGCAAGCGCAGGGTTGACGGCACTGACTTGAGCTGGTTCCAGGAGCTGCTGGATTGCAGGTATGTAGCTCTTGGCGAGTTTTGGCGATGCGGAAACCAACACCTCGTATTTTTCTTTTGTTATCAGCAGCTCCTTACTGTTGAAGAAGAAGACTCCTTCCTGCCACGATTGCGAGGTGACCATCCTCCACAGTCTCGAGGAGTACGTTGAACAGTGGTGTGCGTTTGTCGTTGTTGTGCTTTTTGGAGAACCACTAACATGGGATCGTTTTTGCTTTCTAGGACGCTGAAGGGATTATTGCATGATCAGGAACAGTACGAGGCGTTTCTGTCTCAATTCCTCGCAGACGATGAGCCGCGAAACAGCTACGAAGATGACTACGAGGACGATCCGGAGCTGCGAGCTCTCGAGGAAGAAGAGCAGCGACTGCTGGAGGAGATCGAGTCGTTGGATGTGGAGACAAAGCAAGTTCAGCTGAAGCGCCAGGAGTTGTGGTCGACGGGGAAGGACCTCGAGCAGCTGGTTCGCGGTACATTTGCAGAGGGTGCGTTTTTGCAGCACCTTCTGGGGTTGAGTCGGGACGAGCGGCAATCGGTCGGTGTGTACTCGGTCCACGCTTCAGATTTGCTGCGCCGATTGCAGCGCTACAATGTGTTCAACGACGTGTTCCACATCTGGCACGACGGACTGTTTGGCACGATCAATGGACTCCGCCTCGGCAGACTGCCTTCGAAGCCCGTCGAGTGGGTGGAGATCAATGCTGCGCTCGGACAAGCTGTGCTGCTGCTCGCGATCATCGCCGAGCGCGCGAATTTCGACTTCATCCGCAACAAGCTAATCCCGCGCGGCAGCTTTTCGCGCGTGGCCAGTGCGCACAACAAAGAGTACAGTCTGTACAGCGACGGCGGCATGTTTCGACGTCGCGGGTTCAACCAGGCGATGATTCTCTTCCTCGAGTGCGTCGACGATGCTGGTCGGAGAGCCATGCTGGAAGAGCCGACGATGAAGTTCCCGTACAAGATCCAGCGCGGCAAGATCAACGATCTCCCGATCTCGCTGGGGAATGACGAACAGTGGACGAAGGCGTTGAAATGCATGCTCACGCATCTGAAGTGGCTGCTCGCATGGATATCGAAGCGCTACCCGTAGAGAGGGTACAGAGAGAGAGAGAGTGGGGTGTCGTCTATTTTTTTCTTTTAGGGTAATTATTAAACGAGTTGTTGAATAGCGGTGTGGATTGCTTTCGCTGCAAAGAGGAGCTCTTCCTCGGTCGTGTGTCTCCCGACCGAGAGACGAAGCGTGCCGAGAGCGAACTCGCGCGGGATCTTCATCGCCGCGAGCACATGCGACACCTTGGCGTCTTGCTCGTCGCTGTGGCTGTGGCACGCCGAGCCTGCACTGGCGCACACGCCCTCGTCTTCAATCACTGCAAAGACACAAGATGAACGCACAAGCGTGTGAGAAGTGAGCACGCACCAGTCGGATCCAGCGACTTTGGTGGCATTTCGAGGAGGTCAGCCACATACATTTGAGCAGTTTGACGGCGCTGATGTCTTGGAAGCTGATGCTCAACGTGTTGGGCAGAACGAACTCGGGGTGTCCGTTGACGCGAAACTCGACGGAGCTCCCGTCGCGCAATCGCTTCTGCAGCTCTGTCAACAGGAACTGCTTGGATCGCTGCATGTGGGTGCCATACTCACGGAGGTTCTCGTGAACCATAGCACAGGCTTTGCCCAACGCAACGTCGAACGCCACATTCTCGGTCCCGGCGCGCTTGCCGCTTTCGTGCGAAGCGCCATGGATGAGCACCGAGGGCAACGGCGTGCCTGCTCGGATGTAAAGCGCACCGATGCCTTTCGGCGCATAGAGTTTGTGACCAGCGATGGTCAAGAGATCCACACCGAGGTCGTCCACATCGACTTCCACCTTGCCGATCGACTGACTCGCATCGGTGTGGAAGAGAATCCGCGAAAGCTGGTTCACCTGGACATGCGTCTTGATCGCCTGGGAGATCTCTGCGATGGGCTGCAGCGTCCCGACCTCGTTGTTCGCGTGCATGATCGAGACCAGGAAGGTCGACGGCGTGATCGCATGGATGACGTCTGTATGGAGTCGCAGCACATAGAGAGGGAGAGTGAGAGAGCCTGCGTGAGTCTAACCGCGGCTATCAAGCTCGCAGGGTAGCGTTGTGATGGTCAGTTTTACCTTGCACACTGACGCGTCCATATTGGTCGACATCCAGGTACGTCACCTCAAAGCCCTGGGTCTCCAAGTATCGGCACGTCTCGAGGACCGCGACGTGCTCCGTCGCACAGGTGACGATGTGGTTGCGTCCGCTTTCTCGCTTGGCGACGTCCGCGCTCCCTTTCAGCGCGTAGTTGATGGACTCGGTGCCTCCCGAGAGGAACACGATCTCCTCTGGATGTGTCGTGGCACCTCCGAGCATCTGCGCGATCTGTGTGCGCGCGTGCTCCACGGCACGCTTGGCGTCGCCGCCTAGCGCATACGAAGAGGACGCATTGCCGAACGCGTCGGTGAGGAACGGCAGCAGCGCCGTCACGACCTGCGGGTCCGCAGGCGTCGTCGCGTTATAGTCCAGATACACTCGCTGCATGTTTCCTTCCAATCTGAATGGAGGAAGAATGACGGTTTCTGCATGAGCTGGAAATGGCGGGTTTTGATTCGCTGTTTCTCGATCTTTATAGCCAATTGTTTACGATATGAAGTTCAATGAGGCAGATGATTGGCTGAAAAGAGGGAGTGTGAAGGAAGAGCATCATGGAAACGAGCTCGTCATTTCCAGATTTGGTGCAGGGAGGCAAAGATGGCGATGAAGGAGACGAACACGGTAAGGCGTCTCGGTGTGTGTGCGAATGACGCACTGAGTGCATGCAACGTGCTTCTCTGTCTCCGCTGACGTCTCTCTTGTGCGCTGTGTCCTGTTGTAGTTTGCTGAACAAATGCCCACGCTTCTGGTATGACTCTCTCCCTCTCTCTCGTTCACAACGATATTGCGGCTCTCGACTCAGCGTGCTGTGTCCACCATTGCTGATGTTGTTGACACTGCGTGCTTGTGCTGCTGTTCATGTGCATGCATCCAGGGAAGCGCGTCTGCTGGGATGATCGGACGCATCTTTTGCCATCCAATTGATACAGTGAAAGCGCGGCTCCAAGCGAGCACTGTCGCGGGACAAACGATGGCGTCGCATTTGCAATTGCGCAACTTCTCGTACGTTTGCTTCTCCTCCCCCCTTTATGACTGCATGTATACGACCACGATAAGCGATTCGTTTAACGTGGCTACAACCGTGCACTTTAAGCATGCAGCATCTTCGCGGTCTTTATCGCGGTCTCGGCGTCAGTATGGTCGGCTCGGCTCCCGCGACGTGTCTGTACCTCACATCGTACGAAGTGTCCAAGGACTCGCTGCAGAGCGTCGACGTGTTTCGGAACAGTCCGTCGCTGTCGTACCTTGGAGCAGGGATGCTCGCCGAAGCGGTGAGCTGCGTGCTCTGGGTCCCCATTGACGTCGTGAAAGAGCGCATGCAGGTGCAAACGAAAAGCACCCGCCAGCCTGTCTACTATCGCAACACAGCCCACGCGATGCGAACGATCATGAAGACCGAAGGGCTGCGCGGGCTGTACAAAGGTTACGTGGCAACACTGCTCTCGTTCGGTCCCTTCTCCGCGCTCTACTTTATGCTGTACGAAAAGGTATGCGAATCGTGGGATTGATGCACGCAGACTGGGAAGAGATCTCAACATGTGCGATCGCTGGATTTGGGATGTACTGTTGATAGAACAAGGCGCTC
Organism: Globisporangium heterothallicum; assembly: GCA_023334155.1. NCBI lineage: Eukaryota > Oomycota > Peronosporomycetes > Pythiales > Pythiaceae > Globisporangium > Globisporangium heterothallicum. The sequence goes on from JAASGH010000208.1 coordinate 19,606, forward strand.
GCGCAGGAATACCTGCAAGTCGAGCATCTCCCTCCACTGTACGCACTCACGGGAGCTGCGGTGGCAGGTGCCACTGCGTCCTTCCTCACGAACCCGCTGGATCTCGTCAAGCTCCGCCTTCAGGTACTGCTCTGGCGCCTTGACGCAGACCGCCGAGGTGTGTATGTCCAGGTCTTTGATCCTTGTGCGTGTCTATTGTTTGATCCATGCCAGATCCAACGAGCGTGCGCTGCGGACGCCAGCGGCAGCGCCATCGCGTACTCGGGTATTTTCGACGGACTGTCCCAAGTCATTCGGTACGCTATCGCAGAGAGTTCCGATGGCGATGGTGCGTGCTCCGATCACTGTGGGTGCTGATCTCCATTTGTTTGTGTATGTGCGCTTTCCGCAGGAAGGAAGGTGTGCTGGCGCTGTACAAAGGTGCAGGAGCGCGTGTGGCTTTCCACGCACCGTCGACAGCGATTACGATGTCGCTCTTTGAAACCTGTCGTCGCCTTTTCGCTGATCTCCTGGTCGACAACTAGCCCGACGCCAGAGCGTGGGAATACACCTCGTTTTGTGTGATGGTTTCAGATTCTCATCGTTAGGATGGTAAACGCGGTTGCTCATGCTGTAGATACCAGCGAGCACCCACCGCTAATCAAAGATTACTCGATGCACTTGATGTCACTGCCAACCAGAACTCACGCATGCACATTCCACATCCTGAGTCTCCAGTTGATCAGCATAAGCAGAGCGAATGACTTTCGAGTGGAAAATGGTGGGAGAAGGGTGAGCACCAAACCATTGAGAAATCATGCAAAATGTCGAATAATCGATCCAATTGTTCCTCCAAATGGCTACATTTGATGTTGTGGTTCCAAAAGAAGCGACGCGGGTTTTGATTGGTTGGTTTCAGCTCGTTTAGACCAATGAAGCTGAGCTGCGTTTGGATATGTGCATCTGATCGGTTGGGGAGAAAATCGCATGGTGATCCAAGAGCTCCTCGCAATCCGATAAGACCACATTCGAAACGATAAGATCCACGACGATTGCTAGCACCAACGAACAGTTTCCGAAGCAGTGCCGCAGATCAGAAACGTTGCGAACGGACGAGCGACTTGATGGTTCCAGAGCGGGTGAAAGGTGGTGTGTTGTGGATGTGTGGGTATGTGTGGGTACGTGTCGAGGAGGAGGAGGAAGTGGTTGGGGATGGTCAGCGAATGAGCACAAGACCTTCTCAGTTGAGATTCCATCCTGCTTGGACATGGCGACGAAGGAGACGACGACGGTGAGGCACGGCGTGCGCATCGAGTCTGAGTGCATAGCGAGTGAACGCTGAGACCGCCTTTTACCTCTTTGTCTCATCTGTTCGCGTGCACTTGCTTGCGATATTACAGTTTGCCGACCAAGTGCCCACTCTCTTGGTATTGCATCCTTCGTGCTGTCTCCCATACGCCATGGCGAAATAAACCGTGACTGGATGTGCATGGATGTCGAGATGGTAATGGATGCATTTGTTTTCTGTTGTAGGGGAGTGCATCCGCTGGAATGATCGGAAGCGTCTTTTGCCACCCGATCGACACAGTGAAAGCGCGACTCCAGGCGAACACAGCAGTGGAGCAGACGATGGCTTCGCATTTGCAATTGCGCAACATGTCGTACGTCCCCGTCTTGTCGATCGAATGCAATCGCACCGTGTAGAGACTCATATTGCATTGCAGACTACAGCACGTTCGAGGTCTCTACCGCGGTCTCGGTGTCAATATGATCGGTTCGGCGCCTGCCATGGGTTTGTACCTCACTTCGTACGAAGCGTCCAAGAACTCGCTTCAGCGCTGCGAAGTGTTTCGAGAGAGTCCGTCGCTCTCGTATCTCGCAGCAGGGATGGCAGCGCAGGCGTCTAGTTCCGTGCTCTGGTTGCCAATCGACGTCATCAAACAGCGCATGCAGGTGCAGACGAGATCCCCCATTGGTGGTGCTACTGGTGTCCACACGCATGTCTACTATCGCAGCACTGGACACGCGATGCAGACAATCATAAGAACGGAGGGACTTGGTGGTTTGTATAGAGGTTTCGCTGCCTCGATGCTCTCGTTTGGACCCTACTCAGCGCTCTACTTTATGTTTTACGAAAAGGTGCGAAAGCGCAGAGTCACATGTGCGGACTGGGTGTGCGCCTGATTGATCTGTCGTCGTTTGCTCCGTTTCTTCGCAGAACAAGGCGATCGCGCAAGAATACCTGAGAGTCGAGCACCTTCCGCCACAGTACACGCTTGCAGGAGCAGCATTCGCAGGTGCCACCGCCTCGTTCCTAACGAATCCGCTGGACCTCATCAAGCTCCGACTTCAGGCACGATACAACTCCTCTCGAGTGCTGTGCGCTCTCTATGGACATTGTCGCTAAGTGGTTCATTTGCTTCTGTAGATTCAGCGAGGGTATGTTGGTGGAGCCAGCGCCATCGCATACACTGGCATCGTCGACGGACTCTCCCAAGTCGTTCGGTATGGTGCTCAAAAAGTGTAGCTGAGGTCTGTCGCTCATGCCACGCCGACATCTGATGGTTGTGTGGGTGCGTCTGTGTGGGTTTCGCTTTGCAGGAAAGAAGGCGTGCGCGCGCTCTACAAAGGTGCAGGAGCGCGAGTAGCTTACCACGCACCGTGCTCGGCGATCACGATGGCGCTCTTCGAAAGCTGTCGTCGCTTCTTCGCTGACATCCTGGAGACAAATGTGTCCGACCGTCGCATGTATGTGTAAAGCGGGAGTCGATTCCGAAAGTGAGTTCACATATCTTGTGAATGGAGTGGTGCAGCAATGAGGCACCATCGATATCTACTAGTGATTTAGAGTGTGAGTTTTCAGTAAGCACATTGTTTGACATTGAATTCTGTTACACACACACACACGCATGGACAACCTGCGACTCACACTTGGTTGCATCAACCTAACCACGCAAGTGTCTGTAGTTGACCTTGTCTTGAGCAGGATCTGATCCAGAAGCACCCACAGGACTTGACGCTTTATCCGTTTTCGTTGAGGACGAGGAGGCTGGATCGGCAGGATCACTTGTTCCGTTTGGCGAGGTTGGACTGCTTGGTGCGGTTGGACTGCTTGGAGTACCGGAGTTGTTCGTGGTGGTGCTCGTGGAGCAACCAGTTGAGCTGCTCGTTCCACAATTGGTGGTCGTGCTCGTCGAGACGGTGTTGCCATTGTTGGTGTTGGTGTTGACATTGTTGGTATTGGTATTGGTATTGATGGTGTTGGTGTTGGAGTTGGTGTTGGAGTTGGTGTTGGTGTTGGTGTTGGAGTTGGTGTTCGTGTTTGTATTCACATTGTTGTTGTTGAGGTTGTTGAAATTGAGGTTGTTGGTGTTTGTGTTTTGGTTGTTGACATTGTTGGTATTCACATTGTTGTTGTTCGTGTTGGAGTTCACATTGTTGTTGTTGTTCGTGTTGACGGTGTTGGAGTTCACATTGTTCTGGTTGTTGTTCGTGATGGCGTTGGTATTGGTGTTGGTGATGCCGTTGGTGTTGGTGACGCCGTTGATGAAGCTTGGGATCAGATTCGTCGTGCTGCTTCCAGTCGATGGACTCACAACACCCGTAGTTGAACTTGGGTTGTTGATGCCGTCAACACCAGCGATCGCAGCGTACGGGGAGAACCCGAGCGTGTCTTTCTCGGCTTGCATGATCGACGTGCGCAATGGACTCACACCGCTGGCGTCAGTGCCATGACCCATCATTCCTCCCAGCATCCCGAACGTCATTTCCTTCGTTTGCACTTGTTGACCGGACAAAGCGAGAGTGGCAACCGAGATGTAGAACAGACAGGACTTGGAGAGCATGGTTGCAGGGGAAAGGAATCGCTTGGTGATGGCTCGGTAGGTTTGCTGGAGAGCGCGTGTCTTGATCGAAGGAGCTGGAGTGCTTGCTGGATGTGCTCAGTCGATGGCAAATCTGCAAATGAACAGGACTGCAACTCCATGCATCGCCTGTTTCTCTTCGTTTGCCACTGAGCTGTGTGGGAAGAGGCAGAGGAGAGGTTCACACTGGAGTCGAGCTGGAGCCGGTCTCCTTCGAAATGTGTGGTCTCGGAGCTCTTCGCCTCAGATTTTCACTCAAGACACAATGTCGATCCGACTTGCAGCGAAGGGATCCCATGGAGAGGACACGACAGATCGCGTCGGAGACATCTCGGTGATGGTAAAGGAAGTGCCCCGCCGATGCTGCACTCTGCAGCTGGTCCGAGTGTGTCGCTTGCTCGTGCTGAGCTCCTCCAAGTGGATACAGGACACTTTTGCACCAAACATTTTCTGAACCAAGACATGTAAAAAACGGTTCTCTGGCTCCATTACGGAACATGTCGACCAAAGAAAATCGGGATGCTCTTATATGCGAACTCAATGGAAATATAGGGTGCACTTGGAATATGTTTAGCAGGAGAAGTGCTTTGATGGTGGAAAGAGGGTGACTCGGAGAAAAAGGATACAACAAACACACATTCATCGCCGCTTCTTTACTCAGAAATCGCTTTCAATGGCTCCAACGTGCTCATGCATCATATCCAGAACAGTCTGCGACCTCTTCTCTACATGCATGCGAGCTACCATCCGAGTGAGACCATCCAACGATGCATGCAGAGAGCCCACGCAAACAAGCTACATCAGTAGACACTTAGAGCCATCGTTGTCGGACTCGCGCGCTTGCTGGTCGCCACTGTCGCCTTCAAACTCCTCCTCACGTTCTTCTTCTTCTTCTTGGACGTCTGGAACCGTCTTCTTCGGTGCAGGTTTCGACGTCGGTGTCTGCTTCGTTGAGCTCTCCGCCTTGTCCAGAGCCCGCTTGCTCATTCTGGAGAGCGGATCCTCCGCGTGGCTTTGATCCTCATGCGCGGCTGTCACTAGCTCAATCGGGACGCCCAGCTTCGTCGCCTCCAGCTTCGTTTGCTCTAGCATCACTGCTTTCTTCACGAAATCGTTCTTGAACGGCACTGCAAGATACATCGACATTTAGATCGTCTGCACATATCCTTCACTCTACTGAATGCATATATATAAAACGCACCGAACGCGTCGTCAACAGCCTCGGCGTCGATATCCGCGGGTTTATCCCATCGGTCTTCTCCCGTTTCCGTGTTGTGGTAGTACGTCCTCCCCTTGCGCGACTGGAGCTCCACCCACCGTTTCCTTCGCGGTGCCTCTGCTTTCGCTTGACTCGTGAGATTTGTTGCTGTAGTAGTAGTAGAAGTAGCATTCTCTCGCGCACTCCCTGCTGCTTTCTCTTGCGAGAAAGCGACGAACTCGACAGCGATCGCGTCGCCACCAGGAAGCACGACGGGCTCATACACTCGACCGCAGACGGTGCACTTGCCCAGCGCGATCATGTCGTCCTTTGGCACGTTCACGTTGCATCCCGCGCACTTGATGAAGCGCTCGTTCAGCGTCACGCTCGACGCGCCGTTCACTCCGCGCTCCGCCATTCTGCTGCTTTTCTTCTAAGTCGGATACTCGCCTCGCTTTCGATAGTGTTGATGTGGGTGAATAAACTGGACATGAAGCAGAAAAAGGTGTGTCGTGGGATCATTGCTCGCTTATTTCCGAGATTGAACAAAGTACGCAAAACCTTATTTCCGGTTAGCGAAACTATGAAAGAGTATAAACTCGCTAATTTCCGACCAACATTCTAAAGATCAGAAATATTTGGCACATATAGACAGTGAAACTGCCAATAAAATCACCCAACCAAGTACGTTCGCGTTAATTTCCGTTTTCTTCCGGCCACCTTCGTGCGACCGTGGGATCCCATCTCCATCCAAAAAATGTACGTACGCATGCTCGTCACCTTTGCACTACCACGCAAAAGTGGTTCGCGTCCCTTTTCTTGTCTCTTTTTCAAAAGTGAATGCGAAAAGGGCACCAAGGCAAGACGACCCTTTTGCCTCGTTTGAGCGAAAAGGGGTCGGTTGAGACACACTAGTGGAGACTCTTGCTGATCCACCATTTTTGTATCCTGTCGACAGAATGGAAAAAGTGGCGATTCCTACCTTCTCTTGCCATCAAAGCCCCTTTTCGATGTCTGTCTGCTCAATCGCAAGCCTCAATAGTGGCCTCTCCCGCCAACGAATACAAATATGCAGACGGAGAGACACATAAATACAAACAGTCGCCCAAGCAGCAGCGCCAAAGAACACGAAGAAGAAGAAAGAGCTCAGACGAAATGGCGATCTTGGGCAGCGCCGTGCGGTACGTTTCTCCTCCCACATAGCGATAGGTGGCATGCACCGCATCGACTGCGATTGCCTCTCCTGTCTGTGCGGATGACCGATCTCCACGCTTCTTCGTGGCAGTTGGCGAGAGAAAGTGCCAGTATCCATTCAAGGAGCTGGAATGGATACGACATTGCTCTTGCATCTGTCTGAACGTGCCTGTATGCATCAATGGCGCATGAAGAATGGTTTTGTTGCATGTTTAAACACTGACGTGTGTGTGTATGTCTTCATGGACAGGTGGGCGACGAACAAAGTGGATGAGAAGGTAGTGAGTCCCGTGACGAATCGCTTGGTGACGTCGGTCGCGAACCCGTACGTGATGAGCTACCTCATTTGGGACCGCATCAAGAAGATGACGCCGCAGCGCGCACGCGATATGACGCGCTTGATCTCGACTGCGATCGCGAACGCCGTCAGCGTGCTCGGTGCTGAAAAGGGGAAGGCGCTCACGGGCAAGACCAAGGTGCGAGCGCGATTTCCATTATGTGGACTGTTCTTGCTGACTGACTGATTGATGCTCATTTCTTTTTCTTTCATGTAGAAACTGCAAGACGAGTTTGTGACGGCAGCGGTGTCGAGGAAAGGTCGCGATGTGCTCTTGAACACGGTGGCGACAGCGTCGAAAGTGGCACAGGCACTGAACACCCCCGAGACCAAGGTCGCGACCACGCAAGTGTTTGAGACGCTGCAGTGCTTGATTGATTTTTTCGCGAGCGAGGAAGGACGGAAAGTGATTGCGACTGCCGGCGAATGCCTCAACCAGTTTTGTGAAGTCGTCGCGTCGCCCGAGTCGTCCATTTTCCTGGCGGAGATCGCGACCAACATTTGCCACGCGATGGACGTGGAAGCACAGCGCAAGGATGCGGAGCGCAAGGATGCGGAGCGCGACGATGGCATGAGCGACAACCAACGAGCCTCGGATCTCCATGAGATGATGGGACTGGAGGACAAAACCCCGTCGCCGCCGTCACCAACGTCGTCTGCTGCGGATACGGGCTTCGAGACGGAATCCAATGCGTCCGAAGCTGCCGGTCCGTACGTGCAACGCCGTCAACCACATCTGCCTGCTGCGTCGCCCGTTTGTAAAATCCTCAAGAAAAAGCATTTCGAGAGAAGTGCCTCCCGCTCGGCTCGCATTGAGAAGGATGTGCTGCTGAAAATGGGAGTCGATCCGACCATGATCGGCGAGATTCAACGCATTTTGGACACGATCGCGGCGGAGGAAGAGACCGAGTTGATGAAACTGAAAGAAGCGGCGGGGATTGTCGGAAGCGATAACGACGACGACTACACGGATGATGAAGATGCGGCTGGCGACGACAGCGCCATCTCGCATGCATTCGGTCTTCGGTCGACATCCCCACTGCCAGAGGTTGAAGACGAGGAGCAGAAAGTCGAGGACGAAGAAACCGAGCGACTTCGAGACCCTGCCACGGTGGTTCTCCCAGAATGGCACCAAGGACCGGTGCGCCAGGCGCTACGACGTCGTCACGCGCAAGTGGAAGAAAGCGTTTCGCAGCGGCACACATACGAGACGCAGGCTCGCGAAATGGCGGCAGTGCTCGCGCAGCGGAAAGTCGGTCATGGAGTCTTGGACCCTGCCGACGTGCTCGCGTGCCGAGTGATCAGTTTGATCATCACGTACGGCATCGGGTTTATCCTGATCATGATGGTGTACAACGTGGTGCACAAGTTAGTCTTCATGTGAGCGAACTCGCAGCCTTCGTGCGGATATATATATTAAAAACATGGATCTTGGGTGGAGAACAAGTCGACTTTTAGTGTGTGCGTGCACAATAAATACCATTTCCCTCTAGATGCTGCTGGTCCTGTCTGTTGACCTGACGGTTCACAGCTTCTTCATGGTGGTCGACGATCGCTCCAGCTTCGAAATCGCCACTTGCACGTCGTACACGTCGGCGAATCGCTGGTCCAGCTCGCTCTGGATCACAGACGGCGAGTGTCCCATGCGCGTCCAAATGCGCACTTGCCGGAAGTAGTCGTCGTAGATCTCGGCCGCGCAGATCGGGTAGAATCGCTCGCCTGCATGCTCCGCGATTTCCTCCAAGTGGGCTAGACCAAACGGACTGTTGATCAGCACACAGCAGTGCTTCGGATCGGCGGTGGTTCCAGTCGAGAGTGCCGAGTGAACGGCGTTGATCGTGGCCGCAGTCGTCGGATAGTAAATCAGTCGCGGGAACTTGTCTTCTTTCTTGATTCCCGATGATGCCTCACTGGAAGAAGAAGCTGTCGTCCCTGCTGCTGCTGCTGGTGGGAATACTTGCAAGTTTTCCTGCTCTTGCTGCTCGAGGTACTCGCACTCTAAGGGATCCAGCACCGTGTACCCGTTGCGCTCCAAAAGCAGTTGCAGTGGCGCAAAGTTGAGGGGAGTGGCATCCAAGACGATCGTTTTGCGCTTGTCGACAAAGCGCGCACACCACTTCAAGACCTCCAACAGCAGCGGAGCCTTGGCATCGATGAGGACATCGACCTCTTTCTTCAAGCGGATGCGGTCGCGCAGCGTCACGAACGACTTGCCGCCCGTGTCGCACAGCTGCAGCGAGTCGCCTAGAAACACACAGAGACTTCGAAAGGGACGCTGGAGCTCCCGCGACGCAGCGCGCTCGATCATGCGGTATGCCTGCGAGGCGTCTTCCAATGTGATGTCGTTGTTGGGTTTCTGCAGCTCATGCGCACGATCCAAGTTCGTCGCGTCGGCTTCGATGCACAAGATGTACTTCCCCGTTGTCGAGCGCAGCATGTACGACGCATCGATCTCCAGCTGGTTCCACGAATGGCGATACCCATAGTGGCCAGCAGCAACCTGCCAGATGCACGGCACTCGGCCATTCAGCGACCACAATGCGACCAAGTGCCGAAACTTGGCCGGGTCCTCGTACACTGGGAGGATGTGCGCGCCGTACCGAGCCATCGACACTTCCGTCACATCGCTTCCGTCGCCCGCGAGTCGAATGATGCGCTCCTGCACACCGCTCAGCGGCGGTTCCTTGCCTTTGTAGACATTCTCCAGGTACGCAAACGCAGCGAGCATGCTCTCGCGCACGATGCTCAGCAATTGCGCGATGATCATAAACCCACCAACGATCGAGCGCGTCGTGAACACGGACATCAAGTGAAGCTTGAGCGCGGCATCCTCTTGGGAGTCGTGGTGCATTTGGCGCAGAATCTCTTCAGGCGCGAACCCAAGCGCTTCGGCGATGAGGTCCGGCGGTCGCGTCTCCCAAATGCAGCTCGCAAAGAAGTTCTCGACCGAGTATTTCCACATGAACTGCATCGAGTCCGCGTACGAGCACGCTGGATGCAGCAGCAAATGCGCTTCGTACGTCGTCAACCCCACCACGCTCAGTGAAAAACCGCCTACACGCACAATAACAGCAATGTCGTAGGAGTCAGTTGAGCAACAGAACGAAGTATATGGATACGAGATGCTGCTTCAAGGAGCTCAAGCGAAGCGAGACCAAGGAGGACGCACCGAGTATAACCAGTCTCGTGGGCTGGAAAATGCTTGTCACCGACACCCTCGCGATGCGAGCGACCACTTGGGACTCGCGGAAGAGCCACAGTTTGGTTTTGTCGCTGCTGCTGATCGTCGAGCTCCCTGGAAACTCGTCTTCGGGACGCCACATCACATCGGACAGGCGCTCGTTCTTGCCTTTGGTGGACTTGCTGCTGTTGTTGCCGTTCCCCGCGTCGGAATCCCCAGACGACAGCAACGATGACAAGGACGACGGGATGAGCTGCAGCATCGGTGTCGTCGGTGTTGGTGTCGTCGGTGGCTGCTTTTTCCCACCCGTGGTAGCCGTCGTGGGTGGCTTGGCGAGAGACGATGGGAGCAGTCCTGGTCTCTTCCATACTCGCTGCAGTCGCTGGAAAAGCGTCATGCTGGCAGCAGCATCGAGCGAATCGGGGAATAGCGTGTGAAGATGACGCTTTGGAGGTGTGACTTCAAGGTGATCCACATTGAGGATGTCTGCGACATTCGTGCAACATTTTTGGTGATGGCTGATGTTTGGGATAGTCGTTTTCCGAATGTGGGTCCGATCGAGTGACCAGTTTGTGGGATCGATTCAGACAACCGCAAGCTCCAATAACCGGTGTGCATTCGGTGAGAACCGTTTATGGATGATCACGAAAAGAGTGCAGTGAAATAATCGCAACCAGCACGCTTTTACACCAAAAAAGTCTTCTGGTCATGTTGATCGACAACACCTCCTCCTTGAGCAATCGGCTGAGCTCCAGGGATCAGTCAGAGAGCGAGAGTGCTACGCCGATACAATTGGTTTCAGTGGAGAGCTTGTAAAAGGAGAGACAAGTGTTTACCATTTTGGTGGGGACGGATTTGCTCCAACAGGACCAAACGAAAACAGAACCATGCGGCGACATCTATTCTACTGCACCTGTGACCCTACTGAAGAAACCCATCTGCCGAGATCAGTGGATCGAGGAGTCTCGCTGTGCTATTACGTCTGCGAGATCTCAGATCGCGAATGGACCACAAAGTCGACGTGAGAGCCGTTTCCCGATTCGGTGGACAGATCTCGTTCTCGCGATACTTTCAACAGATCACACACTCACAGTCACTCGCACCCCGTACTGCCACACGTCGAAAATCCTCCCCAC
>JAASGH010000209.1:0-29706 GCA_023334155.1 Globisporangium heterothallicum
GCTGGCGTTGGCGCTGGTGTAGGCGCTGGGGTTGGCGCTGGGGTTGGAGCTGGAGTAGGAGCTGGAGTAGGAGCAGGCGTTGGAGTGGTCGTTGTCGGAGCAGTGATACATGCTCCATTCACCCACAAACATCTCCCCGGCCACACAGTCAAACATCTAGTTTCAGAAGTGAAGATTCTGCAAGCGTTAACTGTTGAGGATGGGGTGGGTGACGTCGAAGGAGTCGACGATGGAGCAGCTGTGGATGGCGTCGGGGATGGAGCGACAGTCGTGGGAGTTGGAGTCGCGCCGTAGCCAGGAATCCAGGGACCATCAGGGATCGGAGCGCTCGGATCGAACACAGCATCCTTTGGCACAACGCCCTTGTTCTTCCAGTCCCAAAGCACAGTGCGGATGTCGGTGCCACCATTCAGACAGTACTCGTTAATACCGCAAAAGTGGAGTCCGACAACGAGGTTATCCGAATTAGCGATGACAGGTGAACCGGAAGAGCCACCCTGGGTATCGGCACTGTAACCAATGGTGTATTTTCCACAAGCAGTTGCTTTGCCAACAGAGTCCGCGCGCGCAAAGTCTCCACTGTCGACATACTCGGCAATGCGCTTCGCCCAGTGTTGAGGGTGTCCTGGGATATAGATCGCTTCGTCTTGGATCGGACCCGAGGTACGAATTTGCAAGTACCCATACTGCGAGAGATCCACGTTCGTGTTGAGCTTGACGAGCGCGTAGTCAAATTCTTCGTCGAGAGCAATCAGCTGAGCAGTGGTGGCGACAATGGTCCCGCGGCACGCCCCCCACGATTTGCACTCGTCGCTGCAGCTTGCGCCTTCAGCGTCGAACTCGTAATCGGTGTGCAGCGCGCGCTGGTCGTTGAAGATGCAGTGGTGGTTGGTCACCAAGTAGCCTTCGCTACCGATGAGGAAACCCGTGCAGCCTTCTCCTCCGTCAATAAGCAAACGAGCGACAGCACGCGACTTTGTGTACGCCTGAGGAACGACCGTGTCGTCCTTGTAGCATTTCGCTGGCCGGGATTGGTCGCCCAGACCGCAAACCTTGGAAGTCGAGGCGTCGGACGAACTTCGCGTGAGCTTGTCAACAGTGTACCCGAACGCACCGTTCGCGTTGCCCGAGCCAGGCAAGTACTCAACCACAGCTTGGTTGCCTGGGACACGCGACGAGAAGAAGCCGCCGTCCAGCCCGGTGCTGCCGCGGCCGAGACCAGTGTATTCGTACTTGGTCGAGCCGGCGACGTCGCGGACGACAACTTTGTCTCCCTCGGCCAAGTTGAACTCGGCAAAGTGCACGGTCATGAAGGTCCCACTCGATGCCGAGATCACATTCTGGGTCGCCACGCGCGACGTCGTGTTCACGGCGAGCGAGACGACTTCCGTATCGGCGACGACCACAGGTGCGCGCGTGACCGCGCTGACGCTCGAGGTCGCTGCTGCCAGCGCGAGCAGTGCAATGCTCTTGACGATTGTGTGTATCGAAGGCATGCTGACGCTCCGATGTTTCTTCGGTAGACTTCTCTGCTTGTAGGGAAATCGTGAAGTGAGGGAGTTGCTTTTGTTGAGCTGATCCTGAGCGTTGAACCCCATGGACCCGCTCTTTCTCTCTCTTCTTCGTCTGCTGGGAAAGTGGGAGGAGGTGGTGATTCTCATTCCATTCTTTTGCCATCAAGATCCCTCACGCTACTGTTGCTTGCCAAAGTTGCCTTTTTTCTGAAATGCTGTGGAAGGGAACGAAGCGGAGCTGCTCGCTAAATAAGGTGCACTTGTCGTCATCGCAGAATGACAGCAGCTGATACTTGGCAAACATACTTCGACACATACCTTCTTTTGGGGCGAAACGGTGGTAACGCGCCTTGTTGTGGTGGAATCAGACAAACCAAGGATGCGCAAAGCGAACAGCACCGAGCCAAGTTGGACGAAACGGAGACGGGCTCGTGACCGAAAGAAGTCAGCGCATTGGCAACACTTGACCAGACGGCGTGAGATCAACCCAACTTCCACAACGCTCGTTCGCAGATGGAAATCGAAGCGAGGATTTGCCTCCTGCTCGCGAGCGCAGTGGATCCACCTCCCACTGGTGTGCGCGAGTCTCTCCAACGTCACCCTTGCAGAAAGGAAGAAAAGAACATGGCGACTTTCTTGACTGCGAATCGCGAAACAAACAAGAAAGGCGCCTTCCCAATCCCCGTCTCTTGTCCAGGATATCAGAGAGTGAATGTGCCCATAAAACGTGCGTCGCTGCATTGCTGTCACCTGTTTCGTGTGTGAATGTTCGTTTTCCTGCCTGCTCTCCGTGCCGCTTTGGTTCTGAAAAATAAAGAAAACCTTGACAGCATTTGCGTCCTTGACCAGCGTTGAAGATGCGACTTTCGTGTCCGATTCTCACCTTGAGCAGGATCGCCATCGATTTGCGTTCACCACGCTAACGGAGAGCCGTTTGCGCATGCACGCATTGATGGCAGCTTATTACAACCTGAAAAATTGGACACAGAATGATCTACTCACACATCTTCTTGGACAGCCGATCTACAAGGACCTTCAACGTTTGCGGAGAGTTTACCATTCTATGATGCAACAGACATCACCTCGCATCAATGGTGCTGTGCACTTTCTTTCCCGAACACACACAAGGATCTGAGCACAAAGATGTTGAATCTGCTGTGTGCGAGAGACTTGGGGGCGAATCACGACACCAGGCGGAGATCTTTTGCTGAAACGAAATCTGGGTGCAGTGCGCTCGGGAAGGGTACGGTGGTATCCACTCGCACTTTCGTTTTGTGTTTTTCGACTGTTTCCAGACAAAAGGCTGCATAGAATACCAGGAAGAACTATGCAAGGACGTTTGCTTGTTATTCCTACTACGACGAGAAGATCAAGAATCGATGCGACGACACAGCGTGCCGCAACGGTAACAATGCAACAGACGAATGTCGATGAGGAATATTATCGGATCGTGCAATAGTAGCTTGTCTAGTAGAAAATGGGCTTCAAAGTCGGCTTCAGCGTTTTTGTAGGCTTTGGTGACTTGGTAGGCTTTGGTGTCTTGGTTGGTTTTGGTGTCTTGGTTGGTTTTGGTGTCTTGGTAGGCTTTGGCGCTTTCGTCGGCTTTGGTGAAGGTGTTGGTTGTGTCACAGGAACCTGAACAGTGAGTGCTGGCGTTGGCTCTGGTGTTGGTTCTAGTGTTGTCTCTGAAGTAGGAGTTGGCGACGGCTCTGAAGTAGGAGATGGCGTCGGCTCTGGAGTAGGAGATGGCGTCGGCTCTGGAGTAGGAAATGGCGTCGGCTCTGGAGTAGGAGATGGTGTCGGCTCTGGAGTAGGAGATGGCGTCGGCTCTGGTGCTGGTGTAGGCGTCTGAGTTGGTGCCGGAGTAATGAATGGTGGGGTTACTCCTGTGTTTGCAACGCAGACTCCGTTCTGCCAAATGCACTTTTTTCCTGGAATAGTGTTCTCACAGGTCGTTTGCTGACGGAACACTTTGCAAACAGATGCAGTAGGAGCTGGGGTTGGCGCTGGAGTCGGCGCTTTCGTAGTGCCCGGGATCCAAGGTCCACTTGGGATTTCCAACGTTGGGTCGGTAAGCGCGTCGTCTGGAAGAACCACATTCTTGTTATTTTTCAGGTCCCACAGCACAGTGCGGATGTCAATGCCGCCGTTTTCGCAAACTTCGTCTAGACCGCCGCAGTTGTGGAGGGCGACCACGTGGTTGTCAGAGGTAGCAATCACTGGCGAGCCAGAGGATCCGCCGCTGGTGTCAGCAGTATACCCCACGCTGTACTCGCCGCACGCGATCGAAACCCCAACCTTGTTCACTCGCGTGGCATTCCCAGCATCGTCGACCGCAGCGATGCGTTTCGCCCATGCGTTTGGGTGTTGCGGCACATAGATTTGCTCGTCCTGGACAGCTCCAGACACGCGCAGCTGCAAGTGGCCATACGCGGAGAGGTCGGCTGTTGTGTTGAGCTTCACAAGTGCATAGTCGTAGGCTGCGTCGACAGCTACCAATTCCGCCGAAGTCGCGACGAGGGTGCCGGCGCAACCTTCCCACAGCTTGCACTCTTCGCTGCAGTCCGCGCTTTCTGCAGCAAACTCGAAATCAGTGTTCGCCGCTCGTTCGACAGAGTTGATGCAGTGCGCATTGGTGAGCAAATGGCCTTCGCTGCCAACGAGCCAGCCGGTACACGCTTCATTGCCGTTAATCAGAAGTCGTGCCACTGCCTGAGACTTCTGGTACGCCTGCGGGACGCTCGCATCATTGAGGTAGCATTTCGCTGGTCTGGTGTCATCTGTGCCGCAAACCGTAGAGGAGGATGCGGATGTGGAGCTGCGTGTGATCTTGTCAACTTTGAAGCCAAAATCTCCGGTCACGCTGTCGGAGCTTGGGTGGAATTCCACAATCGCTTGGTCGCCCGGAAGACGCGACGAGAAGAAACCGCCGCTCTTGCCGAGAGCGCCACGTCCCAGCCCCGTGTACTCGAATGCGGTTCGACCGTCGACGTCACGAACGACGACTCTGTCCCCATCCGCGAGGCTAAACTCGGCAAAATGCACTGTCAAGAACGTCGCACCACTTGCCGAGATGAGATCCTGCGTTGCGACTCGCGATGTCGTGTTCACGGCCAACGAGTACGCTTGGTCGTCCGCGACGATCGCTGGCGCCGGCTTCGCGCGAGCAGTTGCAGCCGTTGCCCCAGCAATCAGCGTGATGCATTGGAGGATCAGCGAGATCGATGTCATCGACGCGACTTGCTTGCGTCCGATCTTGTTAGACGTGGCGGACACAACGAGAATTTTGAAGTGAACGCCGACGGAAACCGCGTGACTGCTGCTGCTGCTCTGCCATGTTGCGCTGGTTCTTGTGGCTGCTTGCTGATGTGCTGCTGTGAAGCTCCCCTCAAATCGGACTTCGAGCTGCATTCTCAGCATTTTGTGGATGCCTTCGTCATGCATCCTTGCAATCTGCCAAAAGGCGCTTGTTGTGTGTCCCTCATACTAGTAATCAGATCGATCCTCACCTAGTTTTGTGATCGACTCTACGCACAGGAACGCATCAAGTCAGACTTGGGAGATGCGCCAGATGTCCACTTTTTGCACCATGCACATTCGAAAAGATCTCTCGATTGACAGGCACTGACAGGCATCAGATGGGAAGATGCGCAGTGCACAGAATGAGCGCTTCGTTGTCGTTGTCAGATTTGTGATGGCATAGAGAGAACAGCTGGGAAGAGCGGATTTGCGCACTCGGCTCCACTTTCTGATTACAACAAGGTTGAGATTGGATCCATCTGCGTGTCAGGTGGTGGGATTTGTTCATGCGCAGGATGTCAACAATGTCGCACAAGCGGAGCACCTTCACAGTGTGTCTTCGCGGACTCTTTCCTGTGCGCCAGAGGTGTATCTGCGGATGTGTGCGTGCGAGGTTTCTGGCACAGATCTCTTGACTGTTCAGTAGTCCTGGAATGATGTCTTATGGACAAGCACTTTCAGCAACGCGAGTCACAAACCGGAGTCCCAGCTCTGCTTTCCAAATATCCGGACCAAAGATCTAGAGTTGCAATGCCAGAGTCGTAGGATGTCCCCTTCCTGGTTCGGTGACACCTCCCGCACTCACACTACAAGTTTCAAAACAAGGCTCCTCTTCTATGACATCTCCGTCCAACTCATGTACCAATGCACCTTGTAATCGCGCACAGGAGGTAACCACACCTCGGATTCACACTTGGATCCTCGTTTTCGAGAAGATGGCGTGATTTCCGCATCTTCTGCTGGACGATGTGAGCTCGAAAATGGGATTGTATGACATCCTTCTCGGATACCAAATGATACACAATAGGGATCGCCAGGAAGCACGCGATGACATCCTTGAGCTCATTTGTCGATCTACTCGATAGGTGACAGCCATGACGTCGATCTCGACTCTCTTGAAGTGCATCGCTTCACTAGCAACAGTCGCCGCTGGAGCTGCAAACGCAGCTTCGCAACAACCCTTGAGTATCGCCGATACACAAGCCTATTCGCTTGTAGTGAATGCGACGTCGCGTACTCCGACGACCAGCACGATCGCAGCCAATGGCGCTACGTTCATGACAGTGCACTTTGCAGCGTTCAACCTCGCAGAGGGCGACAAGGTCGTTGTGCGTGACGTGGAAGGGTTGACCAAGTACGAATACACTGGCTTGGGTCGCGGCGATCTCGGTAAAAGTGGCGGCTTTTTCTCATCGCGTTTGCCTGGCGATCAAGCGATTGTCGAGTTCCAGCCGAGCTCGGGATCCGTGACTGGAGACTACGGCTTTAGCATCGACAAGATCACGCGCAGCTCCACGACGGCGTCGTCCTCAACTGTGTGTGGCACGGATGACAGCAAACCAGCGAAATGCTACGCGAATGACACTGACCTCCCAAACGCGTACGGGAAAGCGCACGCAGTCGCCCGCTTGTTTATCACTGGTGGAGAAGCCTGCACGGGATGGCTCGTTGGAAGCGAAGGTCACTTGCTCACGAATGCGCACTGCATCAAGACCGACGAGCAGGCTGCGAATACGGATTTCGAGTTTGGAGCAGAGAGCAGCTCGTGCGCTGAAGAATGCCAGCTGCGAGGAGGCTGTGCTGGCACAATCGCTGCCGCGTCAGCACAATTGGTCGCGTTCGATGTCACTATCGACTACGCGCTCCTGAAGCTCAACACCACCGCCGATCTTTCGAGCTACGGACATTTGACTCTGCGAGTATCGGGGGCGGTTCAGGACGAGCAAATCTACATTCCGCAGCATCCTGCTGGGTGGGCGAAACGCATTGCCGCGGTCGACGGCGACGGGAACGTCACGCGCGCCAACCATGTTGGGGTTCCGATTGGGTGTGGGAGTTTCCACGTGGGGTACACCGCAGACACCCAAGGTGGATCTTCCGGGTCACCAGTGCTTGCTGCGTCCGACAACAACGTCATTGCGCTCCACAGCTGTGGCGGACTTGCCACTGTGTGTGAGAATAGTGGGATCGATATTCGAACTGTCATTTGGGACTTGAAGACGAACAAGAACATCACTCTTCCAGACGATGCGCTCACGGATCCCGATGCTGAGATCGCAAGTGGACCATGGACTCCTGATTTCTCAGCGACTCCAGCACCCACGGCAGCGCCAACACCCGCAGTGCCTTCAGTACTTTGCAGAGTGTTCCGCCAACAGGCAACCTGTGCGATTTCAGGAAACGTGTGCGTTTTTGTCGACGGGGTTTGCATCCCGAACCCCGCGCTTACCACTCCTGCACCAACACCTTCGCCAAATGCATCCCAAGAATAAGCACCAACGACGATGCAGAACAGGATATTCACAAAAAGTTCGATTTTTCACGAGTTTGATTTGAAAGAAGTGCGAGCGTACTTTGTTCATTTTCGGAAATAACCATGCAGTGACCGTGAGGTGTGTGCGTTTTGTGTGAAGCGCAGATTCAGTGTGACTGTAACCAGCTTTTGTCACGCATAACCTCTCCAACCTCCATCGACTGCGAGCATGCGCTTAGATAGTTTTTGAGCAGCTCACTTCCCGCGTTACGAAAAACGCTCAGGAGGGAAGCGTCGGAAACGAAGGCGACAAAGCGCGCATCCGAGTGCGTCTTCTTCGTCAAAGGAACGGCAGCACTCGCAGTAGCATTCCGAACCCCACGCTCGCTCGTACACGTAGGTGCGTAGGTAGTGTGTGGCGAAGGCGCCTCGTCTTTGGTGGATATGGATGTCCCCTCATCCCCATGTTGGCGCGGAGTCGAGTATGCGCCACAGGACGTGCGTGCTTCGGAATGCTCTATTTCGCTTTCCTGGAGCATAGTGGCAGAGATGGATGGCTGTGTGTCTGCTTGTTGGACATGTGGTATGGCGCTAAGACCACTTCTATGGTGCTTTCTTTCTCTTTTGTGTTGTTGGTGGACATAATAGGCACTTGAATCTACAAGCGGAGACCCGACAGAGAGGTGAACAGCTGACTGTGCAGGAACTCTCTCGTGGCTAGTTCGACTTTCCAAAAGAGCGACGCCACAAGCATTATCATGGATCTTGACGAAATTGCACAACGCAAAGAAGAATATTATGGTGGGAAACGAGGGGCAGACGATGATACCCACCGCAGCATGAAAAAACACTGGAAACGAGCTGGCATTGGTTCTTCATGGTGCGCGGGTTACTTACATCTGTGTGTATGTGTGTGTACACAATATACTAGAAACACTTGCTGGAAGTGAGACTCTTCGTGAGATTCTGAACCAGAAAGCAGGACTCGTGCTTGCTCGAGTCGGAAGCTACCCTCCCTGGCCAGCACGAGTACGTTCCTGTCATACGCTATACTGCACCCTGGTCTTGCTCCCGTGGTGGTTTGGATGGCTGAGGTTTTTGACGTGTTGGTGTTTGGGGATTCTATAGTACAGCGAACCTGGGGAATATGCCAAGATGTCCAAGTATCGACTCAAGAAAGGGCATGCGTGCGTCTACTTCTTTGGAACCAGAAACTTGTGAGTGTTTAACGAGCATTGACCATACATGTACGCGCCAGCGTCTGATCGAACGTGTTTGTTTGTTGCGTCCCATTTGTTGCGAATGTCAATAGTGGATGGGTGCCGAAGAGTGCCATTTTACCCTACTCGGAGGATGTCAGCGCCTTGAAGTCCGCGAAAAAATACAATGCGCAGTTAATGCAGGAAGCGCTGGATGAAGCAAAGTTCATCCTGGACGGCACAGATGGCGCCGGTTTCCGTTTTTACGATCGGATGTACGTACTCATGCGGGAGTTGCGTGGGGGTGGTGTCTAATGCCGTGTGGTCAATGTGTGCGATTTCCACAGCATGGAGAGACGAGATGAGGCCGTCGACTTGCCGTGTGAGATTTGCAATCGCGTCGATGACCATTACTCCAATTTGATCCTGTGCGATGGCATTGATTGTAAACGCGAGTTCCATATGAACTGCTTGTCCCCGCCGTTAGTGAAAGTCCCGCCAGGCGATTGGTTTTGTCCCGAGTGTGCGAAAGATCCATCGAAGCAACCAAATCTACATCCAAAGAGCGACAACAGTGCAGAGGATAACAATACGTCTGCCACTGTTGCTAACGGTCCCGCGTTGCCACCAGGGAGCTTCGCGACGCCTCCGGTGAAAAAGGTGAAAAAGGAAAAGCAGAAATTACGGGAGGGCTCTCTCAAGCGCCGATTACACTCAACGATGGAACAACCATCAGACGCTGGGAGTGCATCGCGCCAGTCGACGAAGAAATCTCGCTCCCTACGGTCAACCGGAGACTCATCCGCTGAAAGCTCTCCGTCGAAAAGCATACCGGACGCGTCCCCACCATCGCGGGAAATGGCATCGAAATCAGTGAACCAATCGACATCATCAAGTAAAAAGCCCCCCGCGATCGATACATCAGCAAATGGACACCAACAAGGTGGAAACTCCGAAGCGATAGACGGGAACTCCGACGTGGAGTCGGAAGAGCGCTGCTTGATGTGTGGATACGGTGGCGAGCTCATTGTATGCGAGTTCCCAGGGTGTACGAAAGTGTACCACCAGTTTTGTTTAGGCGCGTATCCGTTTCCGAAACATGAAGATGCAACCTGGTTCTGTCCTCGCCACACGTGCGCTTTGAGTGGGGAAAAAGAGAGGTTAGTTGATTCGGATGGCGTTTCCGGCAAGGGAAAAGGAGTTTCGCCGCGAAAGCCTGTTGCGAAGAACTTACTGTGGAAATGTACCCAGTGTCCATTAGCTGTGTCGAGTGAAACGTTTCCTCCTGTACGTTTTGTGTGTTTGTCTGGTCGTGATTTGCAATCCCTTCCTTCTGTGACTGACGTGTGACGACACCCATGCTTTCCTTGTCATGTAGCTCCCAACCACCAGTTTATTTTCCAAGAAATTGAAAACGTTCATTTGCCCCAACTGCAGCCACAACGCGCCTGCAAAAGTGCAGCTAGGAAAGATGCTCGAGAAGCTATGGTCCACGATGGCAACAAATTGCCAAGGCATGCCCTTTTGCGGACCATTATTGTCTGGCTTGGAAGATGAAGATGGCGGCAGCGTGGGTGCTAGAAGGGAGCTCGATTTATTCAAGATCCTGGCAAAGATTCGACGCCTTGAATACGAAGACTCGTCGAGCTTCGTCAAGGACGTGGACCAACTCGTGGCAAATGCGCTTGCTATCATTGGCAAGCGCTCCAAGCCATTGCGAGAAGCTGCGAAAACGGTGAAACTGATCTGCAGTGAGCAGCTGAGGATTCACCAGCATAAAATCCAGACGATCGACAACAAGGTGAAGCGGAGCAAGTTGGAGAGCCGTAAGCAAAAGGAGCAAAAAGATACGGGACCGTGGAGTTTCAAGAGGAAATGGCCCATTCGGTGGCGACAGGAGTGCGGCGCATCGGAGGACACGTGCTATCCCCAGTTGGAAGCTAGGTCGTTGGACGAGTGGACCTCGTACGTGACCGCTGCGCCGTTGTATGCAAGCGCTGATGTGCTCGATGACGAATTGGACGAAGGCGGTAGTGGTTTTGCGAGTGGTCGTGAGCATGAGATCGACGATGGCACCGCGAGAGATGGCTCATCGTCAGCATCAACTGGACGGGGCAAAGCGTGGGCTCGAGATGCAGATGCGATGCATGCCTTGAGCGGATCGAGTGGGGAAGCCTCATCCCAGGCAGCACCGTCTTTTCCTGGGTTAACGTTATCGGAAGGAACAGACATTATGGTCGCACTGGGCGAACTGTCGAAACGGGACCATGAGAACAAGAGGTTGCACTTTGGAGGTGCAAAAGAAAGCGATGTGGACGATGTGGATGGTCGCGATTTCTTTTTGTCGCCGTCGAGCAGTGAGATGCAGCACATGTTTGACCAGCAATCGAATTTGCTGCGGCGCGCACTGGAAGCGCATTCGGCATTGCAGAAATCGTGGCTGCTAAGTCAACATCAAATGCTGGGGCTAGGAGCAAACAACGGTTTCTCGGTTGGCGAAGGTCGGCTCGCGGCGGAGTTGCGTCTTGCAAACAAGGTACGGAAGTCGAGAGCATGAATGAACTCGGTGGTTTTATGTAAAAGCTGCCTGCAAACTGATGTGTTTGTTTCTCGCTTTGGAACAGAATCTGAGAGCACGTCTTCGCAACAAAGACAAGCTAGTCGACCAGCTAACAACCGACCACAACGCATTGCGGTCCGAGATGGCTGCGCTTCAGAGAGAGCTCAGTGAGAGCAAGGTGCTTGAAGTTTATGTCTGCAAAGCTGTCTTCATGGCGTTTCTTCCGGGGAAGGACTGATTTGGTTTTTCGTTTTGTGTGTGGAATAGCTTCGTGTTCAAGAACTGGAGAGGAAACGCAGTAGCGTTGAAGACGAAGTGGGCTCGAGCGAGGAGAACCCGAAAGCGAGAGGCGCGGCGAATTCCACTGAGGATCTCAGTGGAGTCGATACCGGTGGTGGGGTGTCTTCTGGTGAAGACGCAGGTGTGCAGAAGAACCCGTACAGTCGCTTTGGATCACGATCGAATGCACGCAGGTGTGCAAAGTGAGGACGAGGGGGCAACAGCGATCGTCGTATCCAACAGTTGTCGAGAAGGAGAAATAGATTCTATGGCGAGAAAATGCAAGTGCAGGTTGTTTCTGTATCACACAGCGTGCTACGTGCGTGTAAATGCTCTATTTGCTCCCTCCTTAGGTGGTAAAGGTGTTTCTGCTGCTACTTCTTTCTGTTGTTTTATGGTTGACGTACTTGCTACTTCAGTACCCAAAGACGAACTCTTTTTCTCTAAACGACGTGGTGGCATTCCAGAGCTCCGAGGAATAAATGGATGGATCTGTCCACGGAACTAGCAGTCGCGTGAAGCCGTAAATGCCTACAAAGTACGCGCCAAGAATCACTGCAATACACACAAAGTAGCTTGGATGTCAAGCGCCGCAAATTGATCGAGGAGATCAAAGCAAGCAACGCACCTATTCGGAACGGATGCAACGAGTTCTCCGGGTTGAAAAACGACAGGTCGGGGAAGCCCATGATGTTGCAAAACACGTGCACGAAGAAAATCGAGACAAAATGACCTACGGAGAAAGAGGCATAACGAGAATGACTGACTTGACACGTGCCCAAGTCGCGAGTCCAAGACCACACAGTACGCACCAGTTCTCAAGTACACAAAACTCGCGTACGCGCCAAACAGCGAGGTGTAAAGCAACTGGAAGCACGCAATGAGTGCGGCGTCTTTGACAGAACGACCGTTGCGGACATGATCTACGAAATGATGCAGGTGCGCTGCAGAAAAACAAAGCATATCTATCATACACGCATTCCGAAAGGTGCAGGTGGTCTTGCTTGGGGTGACGTACCCACACCAAACGTAAGCGGACTCCCCAACACAATTTGCTTCACGGAGAAATCTGCACACACGAGCAATGGGATCATGCAGCTTCGAAACACGAATTCTTCCGTCAACGGACCCTGCACGCGATTGCGGGAGCAAGAGCGTTATTCATCAGTATGATGCGGGTCTCTGATAGCAGTTCTTCGCTTTGCTCTTCCACATACCAAAACGTAGTTGCGCAGCGATGGCAAGCGGTCGTGCGTGATGGAGTAGTAGAGCGCGGAGTTCTTGGTCGCGAACCACAAACCGTTCGAATGGAATTGCTTGGACACATTGAGCAATCGCAGCGCATTCGCGAGCAGCGAGCCAAAAAAGAGAATCGAAGTGATCGCCAGGGGCACAACGATCGCTTGCACCAAACCTTCATACCGAATCCCGAGCCACGCGGCGAACGAAATGCTGCTCTCATCCTAGACAAACGAGCAGAAGCACACACACACACACACCCAAGCAGCAAGTACGTCAACCCATCGAGGTACGCGGAATAGCCAACAACGAAAGCAGTAGACAAGCCCGATATCCCCAGACGACCGCGTCATGCATTGTACAGCACATACATGATCGTAGAAGACAGCGAGGACAAACGGACACAGCGCGCAGAAAATGCAAATCAGCAGGAACCGCGCGAGGATCTGCCACATATACACACACACAGATGCCGCATTAGCACACACAGAGCACGCTCGTTTCTGCAAGTTTCGTCGTCCCCATGATTCGCAACACAGCCCACATGTCCCTCCGATCAGGGAGCTGAATGTAGTTGCACATCCACCTTCCTTTGTCCGTATTCAATAAGCACGTACGTGTGTGGGGTGGTCGCGCGGGAGGCGTCGGATGGTTCTCGGCAGCGTGTAGAGCACGCCGACGTAGGCAGCGGCCATGCAGAAGCACGCGAGCACGGCCGTAGTCGTCGTCACGCTGAAGCGCATCTTGGATGTGTGGCAAAATATTGACTTTGAGGGGGGAACAAACCCGATTGAACCTCACTGAGCGCACTATTGGGAGAGGGTACAGTGTATCCTCCGGTTATGTGAGCGTACTCCACAGTTATCGAAGTGGCAGCAATTGATTGGGTGGTACATAATCGCACTTAGTCGGGAGTCCATACAAGCACCATTTGATCAGCAGCAGGAAGGAACCGAGAGAAGCAACGAGGAGCAACGATGGATGCGAATATGGTGGACGTGAACGACCCTGCGCTCGACGAAGAGACGGAGATCGAGCTCATCACGCCCGACGACGCCACGCACGAGTTTGAACTCGGCGAAGCGCCAGTTGGTAGGTGCCTTTGTGTTTCCATTTTCTGTTGGCGCTCGTGGATGTGCGTGACGCATCCAGACATGGGTTGGGAAAGCGCCATTGCTGTGTGCGAAGCTCTCGGGGTTTACCATTGACGGGCGAATGGGTGCTTTGTTGTTTGCGGCTACTAGATGATGAGGACGACGACGACATGGAAGACGTCGATGACGACGAAGGAAAGATCTCGGCTGAAGACGCTGACGTCCGCGATGACGCAGACATGGTGAGTCGATGATACAAGAGCATTCGTGGTGGCTGTATTTGTTTGCTAACCGCGACTGCTTTTCTTCTTCGAACAGGTCTTCCAAAAGCACTCTGGACCGGTGTATTCGATCAGTGTGAACCCTGTGGACTCGCGCATCGTGGTCACGGGTGGAGGCGATGACGTTGGAGTGATCTGGAACCGCGAAGACGGCAACGTGCTGCATACGTTGACGGGCCACACCGATTCGGTTGTGTCGGTGGACTTCAGCTTTGATGGCAAATACGCTGCGACTGGCGGCTACGATGGCGTGGTCAAGATCTGGGAAGTGGCCACGGGCAAGCTCGTGCAAACCCTGGAAGGTCCATCGCAAGAAGTGGAATGGGTGAACTGGCACAA
Source organism: Globisporangium heterothallicum (assembly GCA_023334155.1). Taxonomy (NCBI): domain Eukaryota; phylum Oomycota; class Peronosporomycetes; order Pythiales; family Pythiaceae; genus Globisporangium; species Globisporangium heterothallicum. The sequence continues at coordinate 14,279 of JAASGH010000209.1, forward strand.
GAAGGGGAACATCATCTTGGCTGGCTCGGGCGATGGCACTATGTGGATGTGGCTGGCTACTACCGGTGAATGCATGCACGTGTTCGCTGGGCATGAAGACAGTGTTACGTGTGGGTCGTTCACTGGATCGGGCAAGGTGCGTCGGCTTTTTTCGCTGTCCGGAATAACTCGCATCGTGTTCTGACTGATCTGATGCTGTGGTTGGCTGCAGATGATCGTGACCGGTAGTTCCGATGGCACGGTGCGCTTGTGGAACCCAAAGTCGGGCGAATGTGCGCACGTCTTCCGCGGGTGTGTGCTCTGTCTTTTCGAATCTTCCGATGGCGTTTCTGCACACATTCGCCTTGCTGATTTTGGTTTTGTTTTGTATTTTGCAGACACGGTTTCCATGAAGGACCAATCACGAACCTTATCTGCCACCCAAGTGTACGTAGTTGCCCTTGCATGATCCGCAAGACTCTGCACCTTGCACCTGACGGACGTACTTTGCACTGTGGATGTGAACTATTTCCTTCAGCAACCTTTGATGATCTCGGGCTCGCAAGACGGTACTGCGAAATTGATTCAGATCCAAGCGAAGCGCGTTCTCGCAACGTTTGCGCACGACCGCAACGAAGCAACCGCGGGCACTGTGGAAGAGCAATTCACTGACCAAGCCACTGAAAACTCCGTCGAATGGTAAGAGATCATATTTCTCGCATGCTTCGACAATCAAATGGCGGACGGAGATGGACTGACTCTTCTTTGCATTGTCATTAGCGCTGGATTCTGCAACACAATGCAATGGGCTGCGACTGGCTGTCTTGGTGGCTTCGTGCGTATCTGGGATCTTTCTACCTACCAGGTACATCCGCACTCCTCGTCTACTGCGTCGATTCTTTGGATAATGTCTTACGGACTGCTGTCGCCATTTGCTGTTGCATCACGCTTTCATTGTATAGTGCCGCCATGTGTGCCAACACCCTGCCGGTGTGATTAAGCTCATGTGGCACCCAACTTTGCCGATCGTGTACTCGTGCACGGTGGAAGGATTGATCTACGTGTGGGACGCACGAAGCGGTCAGCAAATCAAGGTTTTGGCGGGCCACACAGATATGGTTCTCGATATGGCGTTCGTGCCCGGAGCAGCAGCAAACTCGGCTCCGCTCGGACTCCTCACGGCCAGCGACGATGAATCCGTTCGGTTGTTTGCGGTGACTGAGCACTAATTTCGTTCTCGCAATACACAAAAAATAACGCGTTTGGTTGATTTTTGTCGAATGTTGTTTTTCATTTATTTGCTACATTACAATTACGTTTTTGAGCAAGATAGAGAGGCACAAACGTTTTCAAATTGGACAAAAGTAGATGCAGGAAACGAAAGTGAAAATGAAATGTGAGGGTTTTCTACCACCAAAAGCAAAATATGTCGGCTTTGGTTTCCACTATACAACGCAAAGGCTTACGCTTCATACATTCTGTTCCACAGCACGCACACGACACCAAGAAGAGTCAGGCACGCACAGCGCCAACCAGGTTGAAAGACAGACAACGAGGGCAACGTACACTTCGTTTTGGAAACTCGATCCACTTGCTGCGGCGTCCGCATGCGATTGGTACTTGAGGGTCTCGTTCTTGCCGAAATCCACGAGAGCTTGGCGGAAGCCCCGGCCAATCGCACGCTGACGGTCTTCGGCATCTGCTGTTGCACTCCAAATGGCGATACGATCTTGCGCCTTACGCACACTAACCACGGCACCGCAAATGTCGTCTTCATCTTGCAACGTTTCACCAATCAACGAGAGCATCTGCCGACCAAACAACAAAACAAAAAAGATCACGCACATGTCAGCACATCAACGGATCGCGGATCGAAACTCACTCCATAGCACGTACCACGTGGAGCCAGCACTCATCTAATCTCGCCTTGCGGGAGCGGGCGTTCGTGAAAATCCACTTGCCGCCTTTGGCGTTGATCGGGTCTTCCCACATTGGACGGATGCCTTCCTTGAACAAGTGGTAGTTGCTGCCAATCGCGAGCTTCGTTGGCGACAGCACGTTGTTGTACAAGCTGCATAGTAAAGAAAATGGCGAGTTTTATGGTCTCTAGTCGACGACTGGGAGCAAACGGATCCTGCTTGCACACATACCACCAAAAGTCTTCAACGGTGCTGAACGTATACACGTTCTTCAGGTTCTCTTCCCAGGATTCAGTCGAGTGACGCTTCTTCGGGTTGTCGTACCACAACACCCATCGGTTTTGCAGTGGATGCTATCATCAATTCAATGTCGTAAACCATGCCACACACACACACACACACACAAAACATGTCACTACCGGATCTCTTTCTTCCCATCAGATCGATCGTCAAAAAGCATTCTCCACCAGCCAATGTGCATTCCGTATGCACAAACACACACACACACATGCTGCAGCAAACTATCTGCATCCCTCTCGCTGATCTCTGTGTTGCATCTCTCTCCCTCGTTCGCTTACCTTGGTGGCGGCATCTTCGATGACGGGCGGGATCGTCGCGACCATTTCCTGCTTGTCTTCGATTTGCTCCACTGGTTGCTGTTGCTCTTGCGTGGCTGATTCGGCGCTCATGGTTGGTGTTCTTTTGCCTCGATTGATACGGACCGAGTATTCACGAGTCTATGCTGCGCGCGCGTGTGGGTGCTGTTGTCGCTGCGATCGTCTCGAAGGTAACAAATGCTCGGCGGACGATTGCTCTATTGTCCTTCCGGTCGCTTGTTTCCTCTTTCTCGGTCTCTCTTCGTCAGACGTACACTTGGTTGGTCTTGATCTGGTCTCCCCGAAGTCGCAACCCGAGAGCCCCTCAAACCACAACCCAGAGTGATGATCATCGTTTTGGATTCTGGTCGGGCGGTCGGAAACAGGAAACGAAGCGTACAAATGGAAGCATGTGGTGTCCTTTCAGCGGTCGGTCGATGTCGCTGGTGCGGTGTCCCCTTGCTTTTGAGCTGCGTGTGGCAGTTTATGATTGCTCAGTTGCGATGCTTCGCTATTTGCAACGCACAAGTGCGCTGTTGTGGAATACTGTATACTTTTATGCAACCAGATATACGAGATATTGCACCAAAACACAAAAAAGCAGCGATCGAAACGGTGCGGTTGGGTGTCAGTCGACGGAAGGTCACATTGGCAAATGCTGGCGAGTATGCAGGAAGCGTGAGAGGCAGGAAGGAGCGAAGACGTGCGAGCATTACTGTAGCTGCTCTCTCTCTCTCTCTCTGCATCTCTCTCTGTGTGTGTGCGAAGGCGGTTGGCTTGATTGCGAGAAGTAGAGACGACCATGGCGACGGATTACGAGGAGAAGTACTTGTCGCTGCGCGATGAGAACACAGCGCTCAAGAAAAAGAAAAATGAGCAGGAAGCGACGATCAAACGGTACATTGCTGTGTTGTTACGGACTCGCCACTCTATAGGGAGCCAGGATGGCGTTTTAGACATACTACTGCTGTGCTTTCGCCTCCATGCATAATGTTTGATTTCTTGCGTTTTCAGGATGTATACGAAGCTCGCGATGATCGAAGAAGCGCTGAAGAAAAAGCGTCAAGCAGAAGAGAGCGACAACCAGGACGATCCAGGCACGTTCACTTGTATTTTTTTATCGGGGAGAGTGTCCTTGTTGCGTGTGTGCACTACGTTAAAGCTGCAAGATGAGCGCAAACTTACGGAAATGATTTGCTTTCGTAGAAACCGGTGGCAAGGCGATCCCAGTCAAGCGTGATTTGGACACGGAGAGGTTCATCAATGCGCTCAAGAACGAGAACCTGGCTTTGCGGAAGAAAACGCAGTCCTTACAGGAAAAGAACCGGCTTTTGGAGGAGAAGCTGCAGCAGTTCAAGCGCAAACCTCATGGAGTGCGGCCATCTTCATTGACTCCTACCACAGCCAGCATGCATGCGGTTGCTGGTAAACTTCAGAGCGCGAATAGGAAGAGTCAGAGTCAAGGAGCACGCGATAAAGCGCAGGACTTCCAGGGGTTAACGCTCGACAAGCAAGTAGAAAATGCACGCAAGCTGCATCGCGATGCATTTTCTGGCGAGCTAGAGCAAGCGCTGAAGAATAGACTGGTCGTCGCAGAGAAGCAACTTGTCAAGCTGCAAAAGGAAAACGAGAAGCTGAGAGCACAATGTGGCTTTGCAGACGCACACAAGCTTCGAGATGCGGGCGATAATAACGATCCAGGCTCCAGTGATGACGACTTGGATGGTGAGCACCGACACTCAAAACCTTCAGCGATGGAGGTGGAGCAGTTGAAGCGCGAGCTCCGTGACCGACAAGCTCAATTGGCGATTCTGAATGCTCGATACGATAACCTGGAATCAAATGCAGCAGCGGAACGAGAAATACAGGAGAAAACGCTGGATCAAATGGAGACGATGAACCGGCAAGTTCACAAACTTCGCACTCAGCTACAGGACGCAAGCATGGACAGGGAACACTTGGAGGCTAAGGCTGCAAAATCCAACGAGCTCGAGAAGGAGATCGCGTTGATTCGCGACCAGAATCGCCGACTGGAAGAAAGAATGACGACACTATGCGAGAGCCCTTTCATTAACGACGCGTTCCAGCGAAAAGAACGCATCGACAAGCTTTTCGACCTCGAGAAACTCACAGAGCAGCAGAAAGTGTCGATCAGTCATATGACGGAAGAGAACCAGAAGCTCCAGGTGATCGTCAAAGAGCTCCAGAGCAATCTCAAACTCATGAAGCACGCGAAGGATTCGATCGATCACGAGCTGGTGAAAGTGAAGCAACAACTCAATGAAGAGCGAAATGCTCGAAGTGCTTCCGTCGTCAGAGCTGCAACCGAGACATCCACTTCAGCAACGCCGAGAGAGCCGTTGCAGAGAGTCCAGCCCTTCAGGATTACAATTCCGACCGAGACTGAAAAGCGAGACGCATGTTCTTCTCCGCTGCGAATGGAACAACCTCCTTCAATGATCCAGCGCGCAAACACGTAAGTGGACGCCCATACTCACAATCACCTTTTCTCTATCCCGCTTAAAGCATCTTGATTCCGAGCAGGTCCAACCCTGTCGTAACTCGTCGATATGAGGACCAATCGCTCATGACTCCATTCCAAGATATCGGAGAAAGCGGAAACAGTCTGAAGCACCTGCGGAACCGTGTGCATGTCCTACAAATGGCTCACTTGAAAGCAATGCAGGAGCTAGAGCGCTGCGAGAAAATGCTACATGCCCAGACAAATATCAACCGAGAACTCGCCTCAGAGGTCGAGGATCTAACCTCGAGAAAAGTGTCCGACTCTTCAGTTTTGCAAAAGCGAATTAAAGAGCTTGAGCTATTAGCTGAGGAGCGGCAGCAGCGAATCCATCAGCTCGAAGCTCAAATCCGCCAGCTGAAGTATGCCCGAGAAAAACTACTCCAGAAATCTCGCGATTCGGGTGATGAGCTGGATTTGAACTCCTCAAGTGACGACGAGTCGAGTGATGTCGAGTCGATATCAGAGTCTTTGGTCATGGCAGCAGGCGATCTGGCGCCTGGCGAGCAGCTGTTGGAGCTTTGGATTGTCAGCGGCAACTTTGATAGGAGCATTGTAAGCGGAAACTCCTCTACTTTCATATTGTGCGACTTTTACGACTTTGAGTCCCAGACAACGCCTCTCCTCATGGGAAATCGACCAGAGTACAGCTTTTCTTCGACGTTCAAAGTAACTGTGGATGGATTCTTCCTGAGGTATTTGGCGTCGGAGACTCTCGCGCTCGAGGTGCATCAAGCGGTCCGAGGCGACTTCAAGCTCATCGGGCGAGCATTGATTCGTCTTTCCACCTTGCTACACTCGAAGGGAGTTCTGAGAGAGCACACACTGCCAGTCAAATCGGTTCATGCCCACAACGATGGAAGCGTGATCGGCACGCTCAGTTTTGTGCTTCGGCTCTCCTGTCCGATATCTGAGATATGGCGGCTGCACTTGCGGTCTTACCCGCAGGATGTCCAGTTACTCTCTCGAGACAGAAAGTCGAGCTCTCATGTGTCCACGGCTGACTTTTTACTTGATGAAGACGAAGACAACGAAAAACAGCAAGTGAATGAACTGCAGATTACAGTCTTTGGATGCAAAAGCTTGCGCTCGTACGGACAAAAGAAGGGAAGCCATCTGTCTCGGATACCGTCTTCGTACGTCCACTATCAACTTCTTGGATTTCCAGATGCGTTCACGAATATTGTTCCCGAGTCAGCAAATCCCGAGTACGACCTCGAATGCAGCAGACAGACGTTCGTCATGGAAATCGATGCTTGCTTGCTTCGGTTTTTCTCCAAGTTTCGCCTCTGGCTGACCGTGTTCGACGACCAGATAGAGCTGGATGGCGACGGCAAAGATGACGGTATGATTGGCAGGTGCGGGTTGTTGTTGTCGGAGCTAACGAGCGGCGAAAATATACGCGGTTGGTTCCCCCTGATCGATCGAGCTGACCGTAGTGCTGGAGAAATTTCCGTGCTGATCCAGTGGAAAGACCCGTTCCAAGTCCTACAATTTGCGTCTTCTCGACGAGCTCGAGGGGGGATCAATCGCGCTATGGATCTGCATATCCTTGGCTTCGACCAGCAACACGCGGTTATGAAGCTGTTCTCGCCTGAGATGGACGGCCGTGTCAATTACAAGCAGTTCTTGAACTACTGCTTGCCTTCAGAATCGTTGGAGTTGATCACCGCGAAGATGAAGGAGCGATTCGAGTATGCTATCGACACTCAGCAAATCGACTCGGTAGAGATGGCATTCAGGTCTCCAAGAGAATCGACTCGAGGAAGTGCGCACATTCCGATTCCAGAACTTGTAGTTGTGATGGAAAAGTATGGGATTTTCTTGTCCGATACTGAAATGGATATCCTGAAAGAAACGTTTGAGCCATCAAGGGGGAATCGATCGGAGCCAGACAAGTCAAAACGGAACTTTGTGGTGCTCCATTACCTTTTGCAGCATATCAACCCAAGAGAGAGTTGCTCGAATCGTCTGCTCATGCATAAACTTCGCCATACCGTCCGCGGATTTCTCCAGCAGCAAAGGAAAAACAAACCTAGCGAGTTTCTTTCCCCTGCACTCGTGTTTGAGAAATTTGATGCTGGGCTGTCCGGACAAATCAGCCGCGCAGAGTTTAAGCGATGTCTGTCAGTTTTTGGGTTCGAACTAGTCGATGTCGAGAAAGAGTACACAGCTCTCGTCGCTGCGACGAAAGCGGAACAGGAACCCGCGAAGAAAAGCGGGGCGGATGTGGAAGAGACTGCTGCACCGAAAGCGCTCGATCTCGATGCTGAACTCCTGGTTGATTCCAAGTTGGCTCCACAGCAAATGCCAAGACGAACACAACCTACCACCAGCTCCTCAGCTATCCAAACTAAGGATGGTCGCAGCAATGAGGAACGATTTAGAAGCTCCAATCCGGTACCATCAGTAGTGTCGGCTGCTGGCGAATTCCAACGCCGTAAGCAAGCATTTATGGATCGCATGAAAGCAATCGCATCAGCTAGCAGCAAAAATGTTGTGTACGAGCAATTAGAGAAAAAGCAAGCGCAGCGAAGAATCGAAGGGTCTGCGAATCAAGCAGCGCACTTGCCGCGATTGGATCTAATCCATCAGCAAGCGGCGAGGTTGCAAATCCCTAAAGCAGTCCACCACGACGCAGCAAAGACCGTCCAGCATCAGTACAGAATGTACCGAGCGACCAAGAAGCAAAACGAGCACGCTGCTACCCGCTGCGGTATCTTAAATGCCGATTTCCAATTGCAGAAAACGTTCAGGCGGTGGACATCTCAAGAACTCGACACCTTGGAAGACGAGCTGGTTCGCAAGATAGAGGTTGGCATACCCGAAGCGAAGAAAACGCGCATGATTTCGCGGAAGCAATTCGGATTTATTCTCTCGCAGACGCCTCGTGTGGCGATCGATCCATCGCTTCTGTGCCAACTGATGGAGTATTTCTCCATTTCTCCGAGCAACCCGGCATCTGCTGTGGCGTATCATCCGTTGATTCGCTTCATGTGCTCTGTCTCCACAGAAGAACGAGTTGAGGAACAGGTGCAGCATCATGCTGTGCTGAAAGTGCTCCAGGGAATGTGCGTGGATATCCCGCATGCTATGGATACGTTTGTCTCAGTGGGGGATATGAACAACACTGGCAGCATCTCCTTCAAGCGATTCCGCGAAGCTCTGCACCGTCTTGGCGTGAAAATGGCAGCAAAAGACCTTCGACTTGTGATGATTCTCTTTGACTGCAACGGCGTCGAAATACTGTACCTTGCATTCCTGCACATGATTGAGCAGGGTGAAAACGCTCTTCGCTTAAGACAAGTCGTTGCGCGATGCCAGCGGTTTGGGATCTCCGAGCTGAAAGAGAGGTTGCTCATGTATGTGCATTCGGAGGATGGATGCATGACGAAGCAGGATTTGCACAGCGTCCTGACCCAAGAATCCAATGAGTTTGTGCGTTTTGCTGCAAGAGACGCCCACATCCTATTCCAGATGATGAGCGCTGAGAGCGAGGTTGGAAAGGTATCCATCGACGAACTTATCGTACGATTGGAGAATGCGCTAACGCACGGGGATGACGTGGGGATGCAAGGAGTTTGTCGGTATAATATGCAGAAGCTTCGTCGGATAGCACGGAATTGTCGAAAGCTCACTTGTGGCAGCTACGGAGATCTAGTTGCTCAGTTCGAGCGGTTTGATTGGAAAGGAGAGGGCTCTGTGGCGCTGGATGAGTTTGTTGCCGTAGCTCAGCAGAGCGGATTCCATGTGCTGACATCACTGCAGCTCAAGCAAATTGCCAAATGCTTTGGAGCAAGAGCGAGTGGCCAGTTCGGGGTCAATTATCGGCAGTTTTTGGATTGGACAACTCCTCCTCCAGCAATCGGCATCGATGAAGTTGAGTCCAAGTTGCGCAGATTTGCGCAAGCCCAAGCTGAACAGACTGCAAGCAAGAAAGTGACGCAGGTGTTGTCGAATTGGCGGCAATCTTTTCTATCGGTGGACAAAATGAGTCGCGGATACTTGACTCGGGCTGCATTTGTTGACGTCGTCAAGGTTCACCTACAGTTGCCTCTCAGTGATGAAGAAATTCGCGTCACATTATACAGCTATGATCGCGCGTTGGACGATCAAGTGGACTACGAAGGGTTCCTCCAGCTCAACTGGAGCGAAGCAAGCAAAGCGTCCAGAGCAAAGCAAGTGCATTTCGAGAGACCGTCAATTCCAGTTTCTGAGCTTGTACAGAAAATTAAAGCGAAATTTCAAGACTCGAAGGAAAGCGGCTCTGATCTTCTGGATACATTCGGGGACCTGGTTGGAGAGCATGGGAGCTTTGTAGACGAATCGAAGTTCATTCTGGGGTTGAAGCAATCGGGAGTTTTGGTTTCTCTTGATGAGGCTCGGTCTATCCTCGAAGCCTATGGTGAAAAACCAGATAGGAACAAGCTCAACTACGAGATGTTCGTCAAGAATGTGCTCAAGGTGTCAGTGGATCCAGCTGAAGAACGGCAAGAAACCGTATTGAAGGAAGAAGACGAAGATCGACTTAGATCTGCGGTAGCATCCGCAATGAAGTACTCACGTGACGCCTTCCACCAAACATTTCTGCAGTTCCAAGAGTTCTGTGTCGTCTATCGATTCTCCGAGATTGCATTGAACACTTTCTGGCAGCACATGGAATCCAGCGGCTTTGTCGATATCCTTTCCAGAAAAGGCATGGGGTTACTGAGCCAGAAATTCCTCGTCACCTACGTACCAGGCAACAGGAAAGCGCCACGTGTAAGCGAGCTGCAGACGAACCGAGAAGTGATTTCGCTAAAAGCTGTCCACTCGTATCTCAGAGAATTTGTCCAGAAAGACACGGATGCACCGCCACCTGGATCTCCCAGAAAGCAGCCATCGCAGAAGCAATTTGGGAGCGTCGAAACTACTCGCTCCGCGATGGACATTCTTCGAAAGCTTTGGGATCATTGCAGCGACCTTGGCGTTGACTTCAGAGGAAGTTTTGAGAAAAGTGATCCTCAGTATTCGGGAAGTGTCACCGCGATGGACATGAAGCAGGTTCTCCTGGGTCTGGGCATCAGCAAATTCGCGGACAAGGCGGTGCCGGAGGCAGTGATCGGTCAATTGGTTCGCCAGTATCGCACTTCCGCGTCAAAAGATGCCGTCTCGTACACTTTCATGCTGCATCAGGCTACCGTCTCGAGCTCAATCCCACCGGAACTGGAGTGGTATGTTGGGATGAGTGAGCATCTGCGCGCTCGTATTCGTCTCCGAGCCGGATTCACCGGCAAGATCGATCTTGGTCGCCCAAACATCTACAAACAGCTCGACGCGTGCTTTGCTCATTTTGATCGCAATGAAAAGGGATTTTTGACAGCGGAGTGCTTGCAAGCAGGACTCGTGTCCTTGAAGTACGAGTTGACGAGCGCACAACTTCACCAGCTGGTCACTCAGATGGGAGTCTACCGCAACGCAACCAATAGCGTGTCTCGCATGGAGTTTGACTCGTTTGTCCTCGATCCTTACGCAGTTTCCTTGCTGAGAAAACTCGTGCAGGAACTTTTCGTAAATGACCAAGATCGGCATGGAGAGGTGATCCCTCGGATCGCGCAACTCAGCTACGCACTCTTGTCGCGTGACAGTCCGGACCACAAGGGAGTGCTGGAGAGACAGTCCTTCTGGTCTTGCGTGGAAGAAGTCCTCGATACGAAGTTGACCCAAGTGGCGAGGTTCAGTCTCCGGCATCTCTTCGAGGTGCAAAGAGATGGGATGATCGCGTACAAGCTCTTCATGAAAGTTATCGCACAATGGCGCAAGTCAAGTCCAGATTTGGCTGGCACGCCACCATCACCCGAGAATACAAGGATCCCACAGATTGCGCGCACAACTCCGCATAACCCGAATGAGATGCCCCAAACCATCAAACCATTTCGCTGTTCCTATCAAGATTTGCTCCAGTGTCTTGTTCGGCAACTCTCCACAGTGGACTTCTATTCACAAGTTGATATTATGGAGGAGTATTTGCGGCGCAAGGATTGGCGACACACGGGTGCAATCAAATTGAAGCATTTGATGCGAACATTTGACCAAATCGGTCTCTCCCTGTCGAGAGAGGCGCTTGCGAGTCTGGGACACTTCTTTGCGGAGCACACCGACAATGCGAGCGAAGGCGTCCTTCTTTACGAGAAGCTCATTGACGCATTGAAAGCGCTGTATGAATCAACCGAGGAGCAGCAGGACCAGGAACAGGCAGACCCGAAACGTAGCAAGAAGCGAAGAGAAAGTCGTCGTAGCACGAATAGCGACAGTGAGTAAACTCAGTTGGGGTAACATTTACGTCGCAGCAGCAACTTCCGACCCGTCCCCATCCGCCCCGACCAACTCTTTTTCCATGACCTTTACTCGATGCAGCACGCGAGCAGCGTCCGTGCGACGATTTCGTTTCATCAACTTTGCGATGAGCTTGCGGTCGTCTTTGATTCGACTGTGGAGCTTCTCGACATACATGTCGAGGGTGAGCTTGCCTGTTTCCATCTCAATTTCCAAAAGCTGCTTCTTCAGCGCTAACGAGTCGTAACGATCTCGCAATTCCAGCGCCACTTGGCCGTGCAAGGACGGAAGTCTTGCCTCAATTTTCTCGAGCTGGGAATGAGCACCAATCATAAGAAAAAATGTTAAAAACCAGTTTGGACACGACAACAACGGCGGACAATACACACACAGTCCAGCTGGTTACCTCTTCGTTGATCACATCGTAGCTGACGATTAAATCTGGACGGTGCGGGTCATCATCGTCCAATGGATCTGAAGCTACCATCTCCTGCTTATCTTGCTGCATCTGTGGCATGTTCGCCGCAACAACACTCTGCGCAGGAACGCCGTTGGAGTTTGGCACAATTGGAATGTGTGGGGTGGCGATGGTGTTCGGAACCGCTGGCTCTGGGTACTCGCCAACATGCAGCTCTTCTACAGTCTCGACCCGCATCTCTTTGTCTCTCAACGGCGCACGGAATCGAATCGATATCTGTTCGCAAGATAGCAAGATCACACAGTTCAAGAGCGACTCCAATCGCAAAGTATCCACCGAACAAGAAAGAAACGGATCCACCATCGTACCTCCACGCTCCCACCCGTGGGCTTCCGATTAGATCCCACAAAGGGAATGTTGCAGCTCACTTGACAACTTGACAGAAAAGGCATCTGAGGCAGCACACATACACGAGATTGTGAGGTCAGCGATCCATTGGTAAACCATCTATCGCAATTCCAAGTCATCCATACCAGCGCTTGATACCCTCGCGCAACAAGTTCTGGGTTTCTCAAGAACGTCCCAGACGTCCACACCTCAAAGTGCGCTTTCTTGATCTCAAACAGGCGTTGGGTGCCGCGGGATCGTTGCACTGGGAACCGAAATTGGTTTTGCTGGGTCAGCTTGCCCGTAGAATACGGCGAATTCGACGATACCCTGACGATCCCGGTTTTGCCTTCGTGCGGCGTCGCTGACGGAAAATTGAGACAAAACTTGACAAAGATATCTCGTCCAGCCATGGATTGAAGACCGTTCACGGAGTGGATCGAAACAAACACTTGATCCGCTGGGATTTCCGCTAGCTGGAACTCCACCTCGCGTGTGAACGTTTCGATCCGGTACTGCGGAGGTGCTTGCAACGGATTTTGTCGTTTGGCTCGTAATTTGTCCAGTTCGGCAGCATACTCTTTCCTCTGAAAATGTCAATGCAACATGTTTGAAACAGCTCCAAGTCACTTTACGCCACTAAAGCAACCTTACCTTGTTCAGCCACTCGGTGGATTTTCCCCGATTCACCGACAGATTCTCCTTTGCCATCGCGAGCGCTCGGTTTCCGAAATCCACCAATACTTGCTCCAGTTGCTGGAACTTGGCTGCAACCACAGGATCTTGTACGGGAACTGTAGCCATCTGCGCATTGCGCATTTTCTGTTTATGTTCGATCAGCGCTTCAATTTGCTTTATACGCCGCATCATATCGAGCGCTTCTTTAACATCCCCCTCTCGTTTCAGGCGCAGCGCAGTCTCCTTTGTGTGCTGGAGTTGTGTCTGAAGGTCAGTAACCTCGAGATGCTCCTGTTGTTGCTGCGGTGGTGCAGGAATGGAAGGCATTTCAGGAGCAAGAGTTCCATAATTCACTTGCATGGCCGAGGAAGGGGTGTACACTCTCTCGTCGTCCTCTTCGTCAAACGCGTCAATCAAGTCCTCGTCATCCATAGTCGAAGTCGCTCGCAAGAGTGGAGTACGCTCGAATGCCGTAGAGGTAGATGGTGGAGCCAACGCTGCTTGGTCATGCGTAGTACCATCCACATTGGGAGCAGTGGAGCGACGCTCGTCATGACTGTCATCGTCGCCGCCAGCAGACGGATCGAAACCCATTCTCCGCAACTCTTCAGCAAACGCAGGATCCTCCATATCGTTATCCGTGACTTCAATGTCCGAATGCTCTTCTTCTCCCATAGGATCGTCCGTACTCATTGCTGCCGTGTATGCATGGGTCACAGCGACCTCGTGACTCAAATTTATTGCCGTACGCGTAGTATTGGTGGCAAGGACGCTGTGAGTGGCACCAGAACTCGTCACCGTAGTTGAATTGCTGTACGACACAGACAGCGACGACGGCGCACTCGCGAGCTGGGCGAGCTTCCCTTCCAACTCCTTGATCTTCCGCATGCACTGCAGCGCCTCTTGGATATGGTTGTTTCGCTTGAATTCGAGCGCCTGCAGCTTCGTATCCTGAATCTCGGCTTCAAGCGATGCAACACTGTCGCCTACTGGCTGCACGACATCCGCATGCGACAGCCCCATCTTTGTGAGTTGTGCTAGAAATTCTGGGTCCTGCATATCTTCTTCCGTGACTTCGACGTCGTCATCGTCCTCGCCATAACCAACAACGCTTGCAGCAGCCACTGGAGCTGTACGAGTCTGAGTCGGCGGCAGACATGGAGACGGTACTGGCGATGTCTGTCCAACTCGATGTGCCACTTCCGTAGGAGCCCCTGTTTGTGTCTGCGCATCCAGTTCTTTCGCCTGCCGGAAAAGCGCGAGTGCTTCCTTGATTTTCCCTTCTCGTTTGAGTGCGAGTGCTTCCACTTTCAGCGCATGAACACGAGCTGCACTATCCTGGTGTCCACCACCCGGCTGCTGGGATCGTGGCGTCTCGCCGGCGTATAACGACAGTGGGTCATTCTGGCTGTGGTGGTGCGCCGCCGTGGCATGCACTTCGTGGAGAACCCCTTTCAACTCGTGCTTTGCCGACGATTGACCAATATCGTCATCATCATCCATGTCGTCGAAACCCAGTTTGTCGATGCTGCCACCATCGATTTTCAGTGCGCGCAGAATCTTTGCCTCTTCGTCGTCTTCGTCGGCACCGTGTCCGCCAAACAGCGCCATCTCGGTCCTTGGACTCAGTCCGCTGCTGCCGACAGCCCCATGTCCTCCAAAGAGTGTCTGGAACTCCATCTGCACGTCCGCGTCGCTCACGGGCTTGATGCCAAACTGCCGCTGCAGCTTCGCGATGTCGTCTTCGTCGTCGTTGCTGCCCGCTTTCCCAGCGCCACGCGCCGCACTCGCGCCGTCGCTTTTCTTGCGGCGCCAGAACATGTTGCACCTGCGTGTCTGCTTCTTCCTTCTGCAAATGGGTGTGATTCTCTCAGATCTGGCATTCAGTGGCACATTCTACCTCGCAGTAGTGACTGCACCCACACTTGATCAGCTAGACAGTCAGACAAAAGCGATTCGATTTAGTGACGCCCATCTCACCAACTGTTTAACTTTATACAATCATGCTATGTAGCCGTAGAAGACGATGACAGACTATAGAGTCCAGTGAATGCTTCCAATATTTGATCATGACCGTACTTTTACAGGATCTTTTCTATAGTACCTTCTTTTCTACTTGGTTTTCCAACGTAGACTATCTCAATAACTTTGATGATCGTATTTGGCTCCACTCATTGACTCGGGATGTCGCAGAGCTGCTGACAGTTCTTTCTTGAACGGAAAGCGCTCTCCTTGATGAACGTCCGCTGTCGCTATTCCAAGGCAGCGTGAGTGAGTGTGGGTAATATGAGAAGTTGTTGCACTTTCAAATTCATTTTTCTATCCTATTCACCTGTTTCTCATTGCTAAAGCAAAAAATAATTAGACACAACCAAAAGTACAAAACAAGTAAACAAAAGAGTTACATCACACAACATTGCCAAACAAACACTCCTGACACGCCTCGGTCGGACCCCGCTTCACTACCCACACGCGACCCACACGCTTTCGTTTCCCACTTGTCCTTCGCTTCGGCTCGACACTCGCCTTCGCGTGTCACCACCGCCGCATGAAAGCCACCAAGACTGCCGACGCTTGGCGCCGCACAGCCACCACCGCGGACCAGCTCCAAACCA
>JAASGH010000210.1:0-29695 GCA_023334155.1 Globisporangium heterothallicum
CCAACCAGTGAATCAAACGACCGTGAGTCTTTTCGATCGTCATCTACGATTGTTTGCCGATGGACGCTTTGGTCGCATCCTGCTCATCGATCAAAAAGCGCCAGGCAAAGTCAGCAAGAACGCCAGCAACTCGCTCACGGAATACCTCGTGCAGGACGCGCTCTCGCTCGCGACGATTTTGGATATCAAGCATCTACTGGGGAATGAAAAGAAACTCCGTATCGGCTGAGCTCGGGACCTTTTTTCGAGCTCGATGATATGTATTCCCCCTACATGTAGATGAGAGTCCGCGTAGACCTATGATAACAGAAGGTTGTCAGTGTGATGTCCTTGATCAAGTCACCATCCCGAATTGCCTTTTGCTGAAGATCCCAAATGGCACGTTCGATGGCGAAATCAATGATGAAGGTTTTCTGCTTCCTGTTGTTCTGGTCGATTCGGAAGGTGCAGTTCTTTGGTTTTCTCCCAAGTCACTCTGGGGAACTCTGCAATCGCTACTGTCTTCCGTGGGAATTGGTGGCATGGTAATGGACGCGAACGCTCGTCGAGGATCCAGGGAAGCGTTTCGGTTTATCGTGGAAATCGGTAAACATGAACCGGACGAGAAAGAACGCACCTCGATCGTTGTGTGTCATCACGGTTCGGGGAATGCCGATCGCGCGTCTTTTCTCACCGTAGCATAGCGATCGGAATTGGCGCTGGATGCATTGTGCGTGCGTGCATTCGCACAATCGCGAATCGCTTTCCATTCGGCTGCTTCGCATGTTCCGTTGCGCAGATAACCAACGCGGTCGCCAGATGCGGACGATAATCCGTCCTGATCGCTTGGTTCTTGAAATATGACCGTTAAAACCCTCATGTCAGGACAAAAATATCCAACCAGATTGCACGCGGTTACCCGGTTGGTTCAGGATCCTCCCGCTCTTCGATCTCTCCGCTGGACGTCAGTTGGGAAAGAGCTCCCAAAAAGCCTTTCCACCCACAAAACACGAGGAAACGGCTCAATCTGCATGGGAAGCGGACCCAAGGAACCTTCGAGGAAATCCCGATGTGCACTGGCGCTCCGAGATTCAGTATTCCGGTGTGGGCTGTGTTTCTTCGTTGGTTTACGCTCCGTTGGCTGAGAGCGGCTAAATAACTTCCTTCGGACGCTCCTCATTCGGGAAGTCATTCTCCCTTTTGCCACAAAGGACAAGCATCTTCGCCTTCTTCTCCTAGGTCAAGAAGTAGTAGACGACAAGTGGTGGTATCAGCTTTCCCGTACTCTCTCTCCGAAACTCGATCAACATGTTGCAAATCAAGTATCTCGTTACCTTGGCGGTGGTCCTCGTGGGTCTGCACACGACAGCCGTGCGCGCCAATTATGGCGCTCAATCCCCTTGTGGAGTGTCGTACCCTTCGAGCATCCCTGCGAGCTGCGATGGAAGCGCCGGATGGTGGCCTGTGCTCGTGGGCAAGTCCAGCTATTGCGTCGAAGGAAACGCGTGTGGCAGCACTCCTCAAGTTTCTGGACCTCAGCCAGATTTCCCATACGGACTCGAGTGCAAGAAAGAAAGTAACGGGGATTGCTGTTGCGTCGCGAAAACTACGTGTGGTGCGCCAGCGCCAACTTCGAGTGTCCCAATGAGCACGCCTTCGCCAACCATGGCCACTCCGTCACCGACTGTGCCAGAAACTCCAGCGCCAACCACGGCAACTCCAGAACCGACTGTGCCTGAAACTCCAGCGCCAACCATGTCAACTCCGGCGCCGACTGTGCCTGAAACTCCAGCGCCATCCATGGCACCTCCAGAACCGACTGTGTCTTCAACTCCAGCGCCAAGCATGGCAACTCCAGAACCGACAGTGCCTGAAACTCCAGCGCCATCCATGGCAACTCCAGAACCGACTGTTACCTCAACACCAACACCTTCAACTCAAAATACTGAGGAAGCAAAGGCTCCAGAGCCAACAGCAACACCTATTCCTTCTACCCAAACTCCTGAGGAAGCGGAAGCAACACCATGTGTTTCGTTGCCGTACAATTATGAATCGCCGACAACGACAACACCAGCGCCAACGACGTCTGCACCACTAGTGCCAATGCCTACGACGCCAGCTCCAACTACGGTGGACACAACTCCCACCCCAACAGAAGCGACGCCTTCAACCCCAGAAGCAGCGCTTTCAACCCCAGAAGCAGCGCCTGGTCCAGAGCCAACGGAAGAGCCATGTGAATACCCGCTTGCACCAACTCCAGCTCCAACTACGTCAGCTCCTTCCCCAACTTCAGCAACACCTTCAACCACCGAAGCTGCTCCTGCACCTTCAACCACCGAAGCTGCTCCTGCTCCTTACACCATGGAATCTGCTCCTGCGCCTTCAACCACGGAACCCGCACCTGCTCTTTCTACCATGGAACAAGCGCCTGCTCCAGAGCCAGTGCCCGCTGCAACCGAGGATCCTTGCAACTTCCCGCTGGCAGATACTCCTGCACCAGCTTCGACTTCGGTGCAATCAACTCCGAGTCCTTCTGCGTCGACTCCTTCCCCAACGACAACGACACCTGCAAACCCTGGAGATGCACCAGCACCTGGGACAGTTCACCCACAAGCAGAGGATCCATGTGACTTCCCGCTGGCAGATACCCCGGCACCGACCACGCAAGTCCCAGCAGTGACGGAAACGCCAATGCCAACCCCGTGCGATGACACCCTCACGTTGGCATCCGAATACCCAACACCTGCGCCTACTACGACGACGAATTCATATACTCCAGCACCAACTGAGGCACCAACGACCGAGCCACCAACTGAGGCACCAACTTCAACGCCAGCACCTGTGGCTGACACACCAGCGGTGATTGGAGATGATGAGCCAGCAGTTGTGAGTGGAGAGGATGGAGGTGACGATGACCTCATCATTGACGAGGACGGGGCAGAGACCGCTGGAGGAAACCCAGACTTTACCCTTGACGAGTTTTCGCGAAACCTTCGGGCGCTTTAAGTGAAGCAGCAGCAGCAGCAGCGCCGCTACTCGATCGTGCAATCGCTGTCATCGACCTCCGTCCTGCTCGCTCTCTTTCTTGCAGCTTTCATTTGTGCCCGACTCCATTTGGCCTTCCGCTGCTTTCGTTGACGTCAGTCTTGTATTTTCTTGAAACTTCGGTATATGGATTCCAAAAGATCCATGAGAAGTTTGCATATCAGTGCACATTTGCATAGTAACAAACAAATAAAGGAGATGCTTACAGAGAAACAAATCGTACCGTGTGCTACCATCGAGCGCCACTCTCTGAGCTTCTCGCCTGTTTCACTCCCACAAAAGAGAACGCATTCTTCCAACATCGCATTTCCTGTGCATTCACCAACACGTTCTCGTAAAGAACGAGTTCGTATCTGTATTTTATCGCTTTAGAAACGCATCAAGCGGTCCAGTCTTTCGCTTCTTCGTGACAGATGTCGAGGCAGACGACGTTGTCCCCCCACGCATACCACCTGGTGCTGACAGCAGTGGTGCCGCTCCCACATGGACTCGAGGTTCCGATCGACTCAGCTCCAGTGCGAAATGGAAATCTTGGTGCTCTGCACGAGTCTCGGTGATGGACCGAAGGCAACGATCGCAATAGAAAATCGACGACCGCGGATGCTTCCCATCACCTCCTACGGTGCTCCTAAAGTGCGCGAACGCATCTCCAGCGTCCTCGAATGGCGCTGTGCTCGCGTCGTGCGCACGTGGTCCTGGATGTGCTGCATGCAACTGCAATGGACCGCTTTCTTCAGTCGTGGAAGTAGTCGTGGTAGACGGAAGCAGCTGAGAATCCTCCCCGCTGGATGCGGCGCTGGTCGCTACGACGACCGGCGGTTGGAAAAACGACGAGATCTTCTTCTTGTCTCTTGATGGCATCGCTGAGGAGGACGCATCGTTTTTCTGCAATGCCATCGCGAAGTGCTTGCTTTCCACCGGATGCTCGCTCGTTTCTTCTTCGTCTGTGGCTGCGACTGGCTTCATCGGCTGCTGCTGCTTGGTGAAATAGCTGGAGATACTGGCTACAGCCGCAGAGTCGAGAGCGACAAAGTCTTTCGCGTGCATCGTAATCGCTGCACACGGGAAGATCGCGTCGACATTGCGACGAAGAAGCGCCATGGTCGCTGTATAGAGCTCGTCCACCGTGGTGGTCTGCGCAATACGCAGCTTGCGGGTTTTTGGCTTCTCGCCGACGCGAGTGCTATGCAGCGTGAGCTGCATGGGGAAGCGCTTGTTCTCCACGCGCTCGTCTTCGCAGCGCAAAATGATCTCTTCACAGAGCACATGGACCCAGTATCCCAGCTGCTCAATGCGCACCAGAGCGTCGCCTGATCGCTGGTCGAACTGCTTCACTGCGCTAAACGCCTTTACCTCGACTTTCTTCTCGTTCACTGGCTCACCGCCGTCGTCTCCAGCGCATACTTGGACAACAAATGCTGCCGTTTCGTGGCCGAGATGCGTGACGAGCTCGTCGAAGCTGAATTTGTCGATAAATGCTTGCGCCGTGATGTCCGATTTCTTCTCCGCTGCGCTTTCTTCCTGCCTGGTTGACTGCGGGTCTGGTTCTCCTAGATGCGACGCGTTAGGAACACTTGGAGGCAGTGATGGGACTGGCGGTTCCAGTTGTCGCAGCATCTCTTCCAGCTGGTGCCCTAACTTCCCACCAAGACCGCGCACACCTCGCAAAGGAAAATGCTGCATCAATAGAGGCACAAAGCGCGGCGCGATCAGCTGCAACATCGCAAGATCACACCATGCAAAACGCTGTTAGTACGATCTGTGGGTGCTCCTGTGGCGCAGTGTACTGTAAGCTTCAGTCCGCACCGTTTGGCCATCGGGTTTATTCAGCGGCGAGGCTAGCTTCGCCACGAGCTTATTGCTCGCAATCCCTGTGGAGCAAGTGAACTGCAGCTCTCGGAAGACCGTGAGTCGGATCTCGTTTGCGATCGTTGCGCCCACACAGAACAGCCGCTCTTCGTCCGTTAGCGGGAATCCTGTGTGTGGATCTCTCTCGACAGCGCTCCCAATGCCGTCCATCTGTGAAATGCCAAAGACTTTTGTGGCGTGGTTCGCATCATCGCTGCAAAAGTCGGACGATAGCACATCCTACCCCACATGAAAAGACAGAAAGTGGCGAGGTTGAGCACAAATAACGTGGCCAACACGATCCAGTGATATGAAATACCGTTTTCGCGAGTCGCTCTTGTGCCAGTTCGGTGATGTCCAGAAAGGCTTCATCGATGCCTGCTTTCTCGCACAGCGGCGCGATTCTGCGCAGCACGGCAAAGATCTCTCGGCTCGCTAGTCGGTATCGCCGTAAAATCGCTTTCTGGTGCTGGCGATCAAACGCTTTGCCCGGTTTCCGATTTTCACCCAACGTATCCACGTGCGGCTGCATTTCCAAGCAAACACATCCATTCGACAGCATGAGCAGACAAACAAAATGGGAATGGCGATACACGTTTCTCACCAAATGGATCGACGGACATTTCTTGAGCGCATCACCGGTATGTTCCCCTGCAAAATCACCAGCAGAGAACAGAAAACGACACCGTCAATCCACGAGTGTACTCTCCTCGCTCAACAGCGCCACACACACACACACACATCATTCAAACGCAGCTGCCTTGACGCCAATACACTCGCATGCTGTGCTAGGTACACGCATATATACACACATACCACATTGCGTACGTACCTCTCTTGACGCCAAACTTCCGAGCCACGTAGTTCACAGCGAGCAGAGCACCCCATTGCTGCACCGCGACCGGTTGATCTGCTGGGATCTTGAGGCGGCGCTGCTCGACCTGCGCATAGAAGCAGTCCAGATCCAGGTGTACGACCACTCGGCACGCACTTGCGAGGCTGCTTCCTGCTGCTGGTGTCGTAGCTCTCCGTCTCCCGCTCATTTCATTTGTCGTGGTGTTGGCTCTTTCGTTCCCTCATTGCTGCAGTTGCCGCTCTGGTTTTGGTGAGGACGCAGCTTTTGGCGCCAATATATGGTTCGAATGCACAATGCAATTATTTTGCATAGAGCGTCTCAGCTGGCGTTCTAGGTTTGGTTCTGGAGCAGACCACAAGCATGCGTGTTTGATTGGCTGAAAGAGCGACTGCAAGGGACTAGGGGACTTTACTCACATCAGACGCGTGATTGGGTGAAAATCGACGAGTGTTCATTTTGTGCGATGGTTTACGCTCGACTGACTCGTCTATGCCATCCCAAAACCGATCCAAAATGCAAACAAAACGTCAAAGCGATTACTGTGCTTTGGCGCATGTCGCAAACGAGCATGAAACCGCTTCCTTCAAGGAATCAGGACGCTGCCAAGTGCTTCGAAACCCACTTTTTCCAAGTCGCTGAAAACGAGAAACGCTTTGGCAATGGCAGCGGAGGCACTGATGCAACTCGTGGATCCATTTTCGATATTTGCAGCTTTTTGATACGTCGGCGTGGCTGGACAGCTGGTTTCCGCACATGAAAACGAGGATCAGGATGGGGAAACGTATTAATATCGAACACGACACGTACTGTATTCCGTTTGGATGCACAGAAGCTGGCTGCTTCCCACACTCACTCGTCACTGCAGCTTCTGAAGAAGCACCAAAGCAGACAAGCGAATGCAGAAACCAGGTACTGTAGGTATCACTCGCAAGGGTCCATGCAAAAAGCTCAGTTGACACCCCTCGAGACACGTTTCTCCGCTCTTCTTGATGGACTCGTTTGCTTGAAGAAACCTCATTCTCAGTCATCTTCTCTGTGTGTGTGTGTATGTGGCAGAAAAGAGCACCACGCATCCCGTCGATCCACTCCGCCTCAATACCGCTGCTCCGCACAAAGCGGCAAAAGTGTATGTGATCTCCTCCGTCCTTGCAAAAAAGAGCTGCAAATACGAGACAAGTTGGAGATTGGTCTTTTTTGCGTGCCTGGCATACGAATCGCCTGCGAGCTGTGTGCAACGTGACGACAGTTTAGCTGGAGCGGTGTTGGTGACCATACACTTTCCGATTCCTCCCATGTTACCCTCCATGACAGCTTTTATGGCGTGCATCGTTCCCTTCGAACAATGATACTCGCTTACAACACCACCATCCTCTCCAGGTGTCGCATTTTCTGTCAATGTGGGTTTCAGATTCCATCAGCAGTATCGCTCTTCATTGGTCGAAAATCACTCCGATCATCCAATTGAAGCCAATCGCATCCGTCTGCAAGTGCTGAAATTGGAAACAAGCAAGAGTGGTGGTCGTTCGGAGCGGGAGAGGCGACGTGGGTTCCCTTTTCCGGAGGGATGCGTCACTCGCGGTCACTCAGTTGCTATCGTTTTATTAACAGGGTCACTCGTAATTTTGCGGACACGAAGCAAAAGCGTTGATCGAGACGCGCGCTTCCCTGTGCCAAGGAAGAGAGAGAGAGAAATTCGCAGTTTGAGAGGAAAGCGGGTCTTGGAGTAAGCGGACAGAGAAAGAAAAGAGAGAGAGAGAGAGAGTGAGAGAGTGAAGATGTGGCTGTTCGTCGCGGTGTGCTTTGCGATCTCGACGCCGTGGTTCCGCACGCTGCTCGAGACGCTTTTCGCGGAACTCACGGTCATTTTCTTCAACAGCCTCTCGGTCGTCGTGATCGCGTTGAGCTGCGTGTTTGTCGCCGCTGTCGCGATGTCGTTCAAGCCGCTCGTGACGGAGTCGAAGACGACGCAGACTGCTCAAGAGAATGAAGAAGGAGAAGAGAAGAAGAAGAACCAAGTGGAGGCGGAAGGGACGTCGGCGTACGTTCGCCACCAATGCGACTCGCCTTTGGTGTTCGCGGCGCAAAAGCTTGCGAAGGGGAGTTCGGCTTCGTCGGTGTTTGTTACTGGGAACTCGTTGATGAAAACGCTGTTTTTTGCGTCGACGGTGCTGCCTCTCAGCATGGTTGTCGGTGCCGGTCAAGTGGAAAAGACGTTGACCACGACGCGTCACCTCCAGGCGAACGCGACCAGCTCGAAGGTTCCATTCACGTTGGCCGACAATCCAACCGCACTTGAAGCCATCAACAAGAAGCTCACGATGTGCAAGTACTCGAAGGTCAAAGAATGCATCGACGACGCCAAGTTGATGGATGAATTTGGGATCTACAAGAGACAAGCTGGTTACTGCTCAGCTTTCGACTCCGCTTACATCAATGTTAGTAGTGGTGCTGCTATTCCAAACCGCTACTTGCCAACCTCTGTTGAAGATGCCTACGAAGCCGGGTTTACCAACAAATTTTCCGAATGGTCGGCGACTAACCGTGTGCAGTTTCAAGTGGATTGCCCGTTCCTCTACAACGAAACTATTGCGAAGGGCGGGGATTACTTGTGCTGCACTGAGAACCAGTATTCCGGTCTGAAGACCCAAGTGCGTCAGATTCCTGGTCTTTGCAAATCCTGCAAAGAAAACTTGCGCAATATCTTTTGCCAGATGACGTGCAGTCCAAACAACAGTATGTTCTTCGATATCGATCAAGTTCGAATTATGCCTGGCGACGATGACCATCCAGATGCCGTTTTCCCTGCCATTGAAGAAGCCACGTACTATGTTGGCACCGACTGGGTCCGTGATATTTATGACTACTGCCAAAAAGACAGCAGTTTCTCGCTGCTGTGCAACCCGAAACAAAACTGCTCGGATGGGTTTGGTTTGATGGAGTTCATGGGCTCGTACAAGTTAAACACCATTGGCTCTCCGCTTCAGATCAACATTAAGACCATTCCTCAAGTCCCAGAAGACGAGCAAAAGGAGTTGTTTTGCGCATGCGGCACCACGAATGCGACTGGGTGCATCTCACCAATGGACACTCATTTGACGTCGTGTGTCGGCGTCTGCGGTTCGCTGTGTGCTGTTGGCGCCAATGACAAGCGTATTTTCCACCCGGCGTGCTACGGCACTGATTTTTCTGCGGACGGATCCAGCAATGTGTCCACGACTACGGACCCCAAGTGGGAACCTTTGATGGCGTACATGGCGGCGAACTTGGTGGAGACGGATTTTGATGTCCTCAACTACTTCTTGGCGATGCTTGGCGGGGTGATTGGTTTCGTTCTGATCATGGGATTCCTTTACATCACTTGCCGCAAGAAAAAATACGGTAGCGTGCCAAGCTCGGAAAGAGCGCGTCCAGGTCCTTTTGTTGCTGGTGCTGCCTCGGAAGAACGTCGGTTGAGTTTTGTTGACGACTTTGTGGCTCATCAAATGAAGCGATGGGGAGAGTTCGTCTCTACGGGCAGCAACCCGTTGAAGATTATTGGAGTTGTGTTGGTCATTGTCATCGTGTGCTCGAGTGGATTGGCTAAAATCGAAGTGGAGACCGATCCAGTGAAGCTTTGGGTTTCTGAATCAAGTCGCCCGTACAAGGAACGTGACCACTACGGCGAGCTGTTCATGCCGTTTTACAGATCTCAGCAAATCATTCTGGTGCCAAAGGATGGCGGCAACATCAACCGTGTGGAGTACCTGAAGGAGTCGATTCGTCTGCAAGAGATGGTTGCTGCTGTTACGTATGGACCGGCAGGTGCCGCTTTCCCTGAGAGAGTGACCCTGGAGGATATTTGCTGGAAGGTGACTGGTACTTCGTGCACGGTTAACTCGATCACACAATACTTCCAGAACCGTATGGACCACTTCGAGTTTTATGAGAAGTATGGCTTAGCACTGGATCATTTCAGCCAGTGCATGTATTCTCCTTCAAACTCTGACGTGGCTACTTGCGGTGCTTTGGCGAACAAGTTGAAAAGCGGAGACTCCATTCCGACCAGCATGAGCGATTGTCCATGTTTGGCTGGGTTTGGCGCGCCAATGAATCTGTACAACACGTACCTGGGTGGCTTCCCGAATGGAGCAGACAAAAATACCACTCTTTACCTGCAGTCGAAGGCAATCGTCTCGACAGCGCTGGTTTACAACTACTACGACACGTCGCTGAATGACCCTGCGATCATGTGGGAGCGTGAGTTCATTGACTTGCTCAAGGTGGAGTCGAAGCAAAACGAGTTGTTTACGATTTACTTCATGGCTGAAACCTCCGTGCAGGACGAAATTAAGGTCGAGTCGAGTGGCGATATGTTGCCGGTTGTATTGAGTTACTCCTTGATGATTATCTACGTCTCGCTTGGCATCAATCGCTGGTCGTTCCGCAAGAGTTTCTTCCAAACCTCGAAGATTTCCGTTGGCTTCCTTGGGGTTGTGTGCATTATGCTCGCAGTCGCGACTACGATCGGTATCTTCATGTGGGCTGGTGTGAAGCTGCAGCTCGTCATCATGGAAGTGGTGCCATTCCTAACGCTCGCGATCGGTGTCGACAACATCTTCTTGCTTGTGCATGCTGTGAGCCACAAGCAGGATGAACTCCGACTCGAACAACCTGGTCTGTTTGTTGGTCTTGAGCATGATGCTAACGCTGCCAGAGACGTCGCCAGTCGAGTTGTTTCAGAGGGGCTTAGCTATATCGGTCCAAGTATCTTCATGGCATCGGTCGCTGAATCCATCGCATTTGCGTTTGGCTGCATCAATCCGATGCCAGCTGTGTTGTGGTTTGCTGCATTTGCGTGCGTCGCTGTCGCCGTCAACTTCTGCTTGCAAATGACTCTGCTCATGTCCATTATCACTTTGGACAAGCGTCGTGAGCTTGGTGGTAAATATGATATTTTCTGCTGGAAGCGGGCGTCTGGACCTGCTTGGGCACAAGAGGAAGCGAACGAAGATCAAGTTTTGGTGCAGCCGAAGACCCCGGACGAGGATGGCGCTCCGGAATCAACTGGAATCTCCTCTCTTAGTGCTGTGCATCTCTTTGACCGATGCGTGGATGCCTATGCATGGCTTTTATCGCTGCGAGTGGTGAAGCTTCTTGTGCTCTTGGTCTTCTTGTTTTGTACGCTTATCTCCATTTCGGGTATCGAGAACCTCAAGCACGGTCTCCCACAAGCCGAGTCGATGCCGTCGAAGTCGTATTTGACCGATTACTTTAACGCCTTGGACGTGTACTTGGCTACCGGTGCGCCAGTTTACTTCGTCGTCGAAGGTGGGTACGGACGCAACCCTGAAGTTTTCGACTTGAACGATGCAACTGTGCAGTCCAAGTTCTGTAAATCGAAGGCTTTCTGCGATGACTTTGCGATTCCGAAGATCATCGATGCGCTCGCGAACAACGGGAACCGTAACATCACGCACTTCAGTGAAGGCACGACGTATTCGTGGATGGATGACTTCTGGGGTTTTGTGAGTCCAGACAGTGAGTGCTGCCGTGTCGACAACAACAACGCGTACCTCCCGATTTTGAAGGACAACGCAACGTACACTGCAGCTCGCCCTAACTACCCGACGTGTCTTGCTGCCAAGTCGACTGTCCCTCCAGTGCCGCAGCAGTCGTTCATGTCTCTCTTCAGCATGTTCTCGACAGCCAGTGCCGGCACGATGTGCTCGTATGGTGGTGGTTCGATTTACCGCGGTCAATTCAGTCTTGACGACCAGCCGATCCCTGTTGTGACAAGCAGTACTCCACAGATTGTGCTCAACAAAACGAGCTATGGCAACCAGATCACGGCGTTTTCCTACATGGTGGTGTCGACTGCGAACCCAACGCAGCAGCATTTCATTGATGCGTACGCACAGGCGAGACGTGCTGCGAGCTGGATCAGCGAAAAGACGGGGATTGATGTGTGGGTGTTCTCGCTCACGTACGTTTTCTTCGACCAGTATTTGACGGTGGTACACGACACGTACTTGCTTGTGGGTCTTGCGCTTGTTGCTATCTTCGTGATCCACGCCATCTACTTTGGCGGTCTCTTTTATCCGCTCGTAATCGCGTTGGCTGCTGCGAACATCGTGATCCTTGTCATGGGTTTGATGCGTCCGAATGACATTCTCTTGAACGGTCTCTCGATGGTCAACTTGATCATTGCTGCGGGTATCGGTGTTGAGTTCTGCGGTCACTACGTGCGTATGTTTGCGAAGGCACGTGGCACGGGCGACGAGCGTGCGAAGATTGCGCTGAAGAAGGTGCTGGTGTCGGTGCTCTTCGGTATCACGATCACGAAGATCGTGGGGCTGAGCGCGTTGACGTTGGCGGACTCGCGTATTTTCAAGAAGTACTACTTCCGTATGTACATGATGGTGGTGATCTGCGGCGTGCTGAACGGTATGCTGCTTCTGCCTGTGCTGCTGAGTGTGTTCGTGGATGTGAAGCAATTCTTCTTGCAGAAGCGTGAGGGGAAGAACGAAGCGGGCGAATTCGAGGCGAGCGAGAGTCCAGCGTTCCACGGTGTTGACAGTGTGAAGTTGGCGTCACCAACGGGAGGTTCGGCTGCGACGCGTCAATCAAACAGCGACTAATATAAGCTATCGAAGTGAAGGAATTGGACCATTGAACTGCCTGGATATTGTATGCATGTTGCCGCCACCCACCCGTCCACACGCCGCGCACCGAGGAGGATCGATCGATCGATCGTTCGTTCGTTCGTGAAGGAAGCGCTTTGTATATCGAACCACGAGGGAAAGAAACCAGCAAAAGAAAAAGAGAATCAAGGGGGTAGGAGTGAAAGAAAGGCTGAGAAATCAACAAAATGAAAATTGTAGGTTTCTCCATTCCTGTGAAGGTAGTTCCTGCATGCTGTTTGTTCGTTTCGTGTGTGTCGTTGTGCAGTGTGTAGGCTGTGCTGTTTTTCAAACGCACAGGTGCGCATGTCCGCAGGTCACGCAACCACCACGCTAGGGGTAATTCAGCAACACCAGTTGTGAATTCGATCACGAGAGGAGTGAGCGAGCGGTCAAAATTGAAAAGAACTTCCATAACGGCGCCATGCATCATTCTGTCGCAGCATCCAGCTCGACCACTTCGGGGAACAGCACGATTGCTGCCGCGTACGAGCCACGTAGGAACGCAGCCGACAACTGGCTCATGGTATGCAACGCGTACGAGGGCTTGATGTTCCCAGACAACTTCATGATGCGAGTCACCAGAGGAGAGAAAACAGGTAAATCGCAAAAGTCATTGTGGCGCGATCCGAGAAAGACGGTGATCTTCGTGTCGTCGTGGGTGCAGCCTTTTGTGTGCGCTTGGACATCGAGGAAGTTTGGGTTCCACTTGTAGAAATGCTCCGACATGAGGTGGAACACGGGAGCGCGCTTGCCGAGCCCCTTCTTGACCTCTTCGTCCAGCGGTTCCATCCACGCATCGAGGAGAACCACCGCGCGGACCCGCTCATCCAAGTGTGCGGTCGTTAGCGCAGTCGCGGCGCCAAACGAGTGACCGACAATACTCACGTTCTCTAAGTCCGCGAGCTCGAATACATTCCCGACCTCCAGTTTCTTGTGCTCCTGGAGGACAGCATTCAACACACGACGCACTTCTTGCACGCGCTGACGAAGTTGTCCATTCCGGAAGCGGAAGCCTGCGCCGTCGATGTTGTCGCGCACTTCAGCAGTGATCTTCTGGTAGTACTCAACACGGTTATCTTCCAGACGGGTCACGCTCGCCGAGCCATCGCAATGATTCACTGACACGACGATGTTGCCTTCACTCGCAAGCTGCTGCGTAATCGCCGAATAAATGTCAACGCACCCACCCATCCCATGACTGAAGATCACGACGGGCCATTTCCTCTGGCTGGTTCCACCCTCCGCAACAGCAACAGGCGCATTCTCCAGAGCTGCCAAGTAGCCATTGTTTAGACATCCAAACACCCATTGCGGCACGCCACTGAATACGCTGATGCCCTTCAGTAGATGCTCTCCGTGGTGCACTAGCTTCGCGCGCTTTGGCGGTGGTAGTTTGGATGGAGCTCTCGCCGACGGGTAAAACACGCGGCATTCGATGCCTCCATATCGCTCGGCGCGAACACCGACGGTCTTGTACTCGCCGTGCAGCTCCGAGAAATCCGGCCATGGGAAAATGAACACCAGCACGATCGCGCTCGCCACGCCGACCACCGATGCTTTATACAGCAATCCCGCTAAAAGGGCTCGAAAGGGCTCGCGGATGACAAGCTTCGCGATGTACGCCAGCATGGCGAGATAAAGCGCTGTGTCCTCGCGACGCGAGTGGTGGAAAAGCATGAGCACACCGATGAGCAAAGCAAGTCCGACCTGCGTCGCCACACACTGCTCTGGGGTCGCAAACTGCTGTTGGCAATACTCGACGGCAAGCACACCCGCAGATGCAGCGAGCAACGCATACTCGACGCGTTGGTAGCGCACAGTCGACATTGCACCCAAGGACGGAGGCAACAAGCAAGACGCGTATTGGGAATGCGTTCTTCTTGCTCGAGTGGGAGGATTTTGCGTGATCGCCTCGACTTCTGAGACTGATATGCAAACACTGTCGCGCTCGAAAGCTTTTGTCCAGAGGTCCTCAAAAGTGTGGCTGGTTTCGTTTTTAATACTAGAGAAACCCTCCTTGCCGTTTCACGGAAAGAGTTGTGTGGGGGAAGGTGGTTGCATTGTTTACGAATACTGTCGTCCCAATCTTTCGTTGTGGGAGATTCGGTATCCGTTTGCAGTTCTGGATAGATCCACACCCTGCCATAACGAGTACGACTGATTCCAGCGGTATCTTCTAAAAGAGGTGCGACAGTACTCCGCATCCTTCTTCTGTGTAATAAAAAACAACGGCTTTTCCGCAAAGAAAATGATACCAACACAATCCAGATCGCCACCCACCAGCACGGTCGACGTCGCGCGCGCTCTCTCGGCACACGACAGTATCCCCACCATCGACAGCAACAATGGCGCAGTTCGTGCCGCCGCTTTTCGCCAACGTGCTGCGGTACGCGCCAGGCGACCAGGTGCGCACGCCATTCGGCTCGGGCACCGTGCGCTCGCTCAGGTACGCTGGTGTGTCTCCTCGCGCGCAGTGCCGAAGGATTTCGTTTTGCAGCATAGATATACACATATGCGCTGACTGCTATGGATATGGTGTTGGGCAGCGACCATAAAGTGCACGTGGAAGTGGAGCTGGCGTTTGGGACGCTGTACGCTCGGGTACGTTCAGGATGCTCAGCGTTTGCATGTTCTATGTGTTTCGCTGTGGAGTTTGCGTTGGTTGTGCCTTTCGCGTGTTGTTCCCACATGCGGCGGCTTGCTGACCTCATCTCTTCTTGTTCTTGCTGTCCCGAATGCTCCAGCGCGGATGTTTGATTCCCGAGTTTCGGATGCTCGAATGTGGCGAAATCCCAAAAGATACCGTCGTGGTGTGTCCATTTGATGTGGGGGAAGATGATGGATGGGATGGTGGCAGAGTGCAATCATTCCAGTGAGTATATCGGCACCACATTGTCTCCCCATCCATGCGTCGGAAAAATGAACGCCTCTCTGTCTTCTGTTTATTGTGTGTAGCATTCGGGACCAGAAATATGAAGTCGTTTTGCTCGGGAGAGATGAGGAAGCGCACACGACGCGCTTGTTTGAGGTAGAGAGAGAAGCGGAGCTGTTGCTTTGGTCGCATTTGCCGCAAGGAGCCATCGATTAAACAGGATACCATTCCGTTTTGTACCTGAATGAATGCTGCAGAAACATGCGCTTCGATTGGCGCCACGCACCCGCGTGCGTACAAAACTTGGTCTCGGAGTCGTCACGGAGTACAGGTACGCACGCAGACAGATGATTCTCGTCTGGTAGTGCGACTGAGCAAGCAGGTGTTCATTCTGTGGACTCTTTGGTGTGGTTTGTCGCATGTGTTGTCGTCCCAATCGATAGGAAAGCGAGCGATTCGTATGCGATCGAGTTGGATTTCGGTGGCATCGGGTACTTTGTGGTATGTCTGTCTCCTTGAGGTTACATTGGGGGAGAGGTTCCTCCCAGTTTCACTGCGGTTTTCTAGAATTGACACTTTTTCTTATCTCGGCAATGTGCAGTCACAGGAAGTGTCATGTGTCGATTTGCGCTTACTTGAGAAAGTGCCCAAGCCGCTGTCTGCGGACGAGATTTTCAAGCAGTTCGAAGGCCGCATCACGCTCGACGATGCACAAGTGCTGAGCGAGAAAGCGCACAAAACGTATCGCCGTGTGCAGCAGTTCTGTGAGCAACACGCTGAGACGATCTCGTTCCTCTCGATGAATGCGACGTTTGGCGACCAATACTCGAAAGCGCTGAGCTCGCTTTTCGACCCGTCGCTTGCCGAGGCGAAAGATCGCATCAAGACTGCCGGCTCGAATGAACTCGAGAAACTCAAGCAAATGGCGTTTTCGGCGAAGCAAACGTTGGAAAGTGAGCTCCTCGATGGGAAAGACTCGTCGGCGTTTTTCGCGCAAGCCGCGAAAGTGCTCAGTCAGCTGAAGAACAGCGCCGAAGTGAAAGATCTGGGCGAGGGTTTGCGGTCGAAAGCGAGTGACGAACTGGAGCTCGCGAAGCAAAAGATGCAGATCGATCATTCCCCGCAGAGCCAGAAGCTCGTGCTCTCGCAAGTCCTGCAAGCCCTCGAGGCGAAAGTGAATGCCCAAAAGCCCACACTCGATAAGATCAAGAGTTCTTTGGAGCACGACACCCTGCAAAGCGAGCTGCTCACGAAATTGCAGCAGCACGAAGCAGACTTTATGAAAGCACAGGAAACCATCGCGTATTTGGAGAAACTCGCGAGCGCAAAAATGGGCGTCACGTCGCTCACTGCACTGGACCCAAACCAGTTGATTGCGAAAGCCGAAGAACTGCTGCCGCAAGTGTCCGCGCGAGCAAGCGTGTTCATGGAGTCGACGGAAAAGTATTTGACGCAGATGCAGCAAACGACCCAGGGACAAACGCTCTTGCAAAAAGCAAAAACGCTTGTGCAATCCGTGGACAACCCGGATGCCTTTTGCGAGAATGTGACCAAAGCGATTTCCGAAGTGAAATTGGACAGACTCGCGGAATGGGGGAATACGATGACGAGAAATCGAGAGAAACGGCAAGAGTTTGTGAACCAAGTGAAAGACCACTGCTTGGATTTCTTCATGTCGGTGCTCCCAACGATCAAGATTGATACGATCTCGGGGGTGGAAGAGAGTGTCGAGTATTCGATCTCCAATTTGGATCTCTCGAACTTCCGCGTGCAGAAAGAGCGCGTAAAAGTCCGCATGGGCACCGTCGCAGACGAAGAGCTGTTTACGGTGCGTGCGACCCATTTGACGGCATTGCTAAAAGGGTTTCAATGGACGTTTGCGCAGAAGTACTTTCCGTACTTGAATGGGGGTGGACTCGCCGACGCCGAGTTGACCGGCGGCATGATCTCGTTGGGGTTTAAAGCTGAGAAGCAGGTTGTGAACAAGGAAACGGGCGAGTTTCGTCCCACGTTGGTGCTCAACTCGATGGAGATTGAGATCAAGCAAGAGCTCAAGATCACGGTGCAGGGCAGCTGGTTCAGCGCCGTGTACAACCTGCTCGCATCGGTGTTTGCCGAACTGATTCGAGAGTACTTGGCGAAGACGATGGAAAGCAAGTTGCTGGGTCACATGATCAAGCTTTTGAAAACACTGAATGATCAAATGGATGAATACTGGCCATTGATCTTCCAGCTTCTGGATATCCGCGTCGACGATTTACCTTCTGCGAGTGCATGGCGAGGCGCAAAAGAGATCGATATCCAGCCCAACCAACTGGAGTGTGCTTTCCAGGAGCGCACGGCGGTGCCCTTTGCGTTTGCCAAGGGTGTGCTCAATAAACATGTTGTCGTGAGTCGCATCATGGACTTGGAAGACAGTTTCCAGATGAATGCAGATCTCATGCGCGTTCCCGTTGGCGCGAGCGTCTTGGCCGTGAACGGGTTGTCGTGCAGCAAACTGAACTTGGATGAGTTCAAGACCTTGCTCGAGACGTTGGCGCTGCCGTTCTCGTTGCGATTCTCCTTGACGGCTGAAGACACCACGATGAATCGGTTGCAGCGGGTCGTACCGCGACAGCAGTCGGTCAGTGTTACGTTCAAGCAGGACGGTCCGTTTGGGTTTCGCTTGCGAAGTCGTCCGCTGGCGCCATTTGGTGCCATTGTCGTCGGGTTCACCGAGTCTGGCGTCGATGGCAGGAAAAGCGCTGCCGAGCTCAGTGGGAAAATCCAAGCCGGGCAGTTGCTTACAAGAGTCAACGACATTGACCTTCGCTTCAAATCGTTACAGGAAACACTGCAGATCTTGAAAGAGACGAAGCGACGTCCCGCGACGTTGCATTTTGCGCCAAGTCCCGATGGCATCATCAAGCTTCGCGAGTGGCCACCGATGATCGAAATGGAGTTGTCTGACGAAGAAGCCGCGGATGGACGCAATTACAGTGTGATTTCCGCGTTCGCACGCGTCCCGTCGTTTGCGCAAAAGAGCCATCTCGTCCAGAAAGGCGACGTCCTGGTGCGCGTGAACGATGTGTCGATGCTGATGCCGTTCCAGCGGAATTTCGCATCGACCATGGAAACTCTGAAGCGCATCTCCGACGACAAGCAATCCATGCGCGCCATCTTTGTGACCCAAGAGCAATACGCCGACTTGCGGGTATGGATGGAAGCGGCCAAAGGAGCGAACGCGAACAGTGCTGCGGAGAAGGAAAGTAGCTCCTCGAGTGCAAGCCATGAGACAGACGAGGACAAGAGCGACGCATCGAGCCACGTGGTCAGCAGCATCGATGATATCGTAGCGGAATTCTTGGCGTCGATCCCCACGAGAGAAATCGTGTTCCCGAAAGCGCCGCTGGGAATCCTCTTTGGCAACTTGAGAGACGAAGCCGCGTACATCCGCCAATTCATCTCCAGTGCTGGCGCTGCAGAGAAGTCGGGGTTGCTCCACTTGGGTCAAGCGGTTCTCCAGATCTGCGGGAAAACGGTGCCCGCCGATGCAACTCCCGCAATCATTGAGCAGATGATCCTGGACGTGGACAATAGAGAGAAGAAGCCGTCGTCGTATACGATCACTGTGCGCGATTTGGATATGGAGCGCGAGCTCATGAAGTAGAGGAAAGAGAGGACAAAGCAGGAGGGAGTGGCAACGAAAGGTGGGAACAAACAGCAGGACTGCATGGACTTGATGTTAAGCGCGTAATGTACGATGGCGGACAATGCAGCAATGGCAGCTTCCGCATTTGTTCTCGCTTCAGTGGGCAGTAGACGACGTGGAAGTGTGCATGTTCAGGGCAACCAAACGCTTTCTCGGCCATTTCGTTGTCCCACGTACCCGAAAACTGTTGACGAGAAAAATGGATGGTTCTCGCTCGCATCTCCCTCCTACGACTCGAACAAGTCGTTGACTGGGATGTTGACTTTCGAGAGCGCTTGCCGCAGCAACGCGTCCACATCCTGCTCGAAATCAGCTTCCTGCTCTGCGACAGCTTGGAGCGCACTCTCCCTTCCTCCTCGGTTCATCCAACTGCTGCTGCCACCGTCGGGCTGCTTGTGCAACGATTGGGCGACCGCATTCGCAGACTCACCGCCACCACGAGATCTGACGCCCTGCAGTTTCCCCTTGGCTTCAGCGGCCCAAATGGACAGACGAGAGAGCGTCATGAACGGCACACTGTCCTTCACGCGATCGCCACTGCCCTGCTCTTCTTCGTCCACGTCGTCATCCCCCATGGCGTCTTCATCCATGCCGTTCATATTGTATGTGACACTATTCATCATCGCAGCGGCAAGTGACGCGTACGATTCTTCTCGGTCCAGCTCGGTCATCGCGCCGGCAAAGCTGCTCTGGCACTCTAACGATCTCGTGCGATTCGTGCTACTATCCGCCAGAGTACGATCGATTCCGATGGTGCTGAGCGCGGGTGCTGCAAATGTGCTTTTCCGCTGCTGGATGCCCATGATGATCTTCTTGTTCGAGTCTCCGCTGTAAAACTCTTTCAAAATAACCCCTCGCTGGTGCGCGAGCATGACTTGCACGAACTCTTCCTTGTCGATGACATGGTCGTCCCCTGCGGCGCGGTTGTACAGCGCCAAAGCCTCGCGCCGGTCGATATCGGGCTCGAGCACCACCACGAGGTCGCAAAACTCACGGAAGTCGAGACTCCCGTCGCCATTCGTGTCCACGAGCGCAAACATCGCGTGGATATCCTGGATTTGCTGCTCGTAGACACTGAACCAGTGGTTCATGAGCTTCTCAAGCACGGTATCGATCTCGAGGCTACCCGAGTTCATCGACGCCGTTCTGCGAAGCTCGTCTTTCAAGTGGTCCAGTGCGCCGCCAGGTTCATTGCGCGTAAACGAGAACACCAAGTCGATGCTTTGGCACACCAAGTCGCTTTTCACCGTCGTCGCTTTCGGACTCATGAAGATCCCGTCGCCAAAGATGGTTTTCAGGTTCTGCGCGATCGCCACGGCTTGCTTCCTCCCTTTCTTGTACACACCCGCTAGACATCAACAAGAAGGCACACCAAAGCAAGTTAGGATCCCTCTCGTCTGCAGTGCATGTCTGACCCAAAACGGTCTGCGTGTCGTTTCTGCGAGGGACAGACAAGTCGCACCGTTGAAGATCACGACCACGACAAACAGAAAGAAATCGATCCCCTGCACGGAGCACGCATGGGATTCCGGGTCCAGCGATCCTGTCAGTAGCCCGAAAATGCGCACGCGAGCGCTTTCCTGCACCCGGACACCCATTCGTTCAGTCACAACGCACAACAGTGTTACGAAGAGCGCTTGCGCTGCGATGGTCAACACCACACCTTTGTACTTTACCTGCGCATTCTTTCGGATTGACGCATCGAGGAACACCAGTTGGCTGATCGCGAGATCTTTCAACCCGTAATGCAGCACATACATCTCCATGATAAACTGCGCCAAGTTGTTGCGCGGTTTGCCCACATTGTCGTCTTGCACGTCTTGAAACATCTTGGCTTGGTAGTACCCGACGATGATCGCATGCAGCTCGTTCAGAGTGAGTGGTTTGCGTTTGGACAGGATCTTGCGGATCTTGGACGACGGGATCTTGGCCTGCTCGATGATGCTCGCGATCCCGACGCCAAACTTATTCGTGCGGCGATTCTTCATGATCAGGTCGTCTTCGTCGCTGTTGCCGCCACCAAAGCGCCGTCGCGAGGCTCTTCGCTTGCTATTCCTGTTGCCACCTCCACCGCTGCCGTCATTCTCCTCCTCCTCCTCGTCGTCATTACCATCGTCGCCTCCCGATCCATGGAGCCGACCACGCTTGCCCGTTTGCACCTCCTTCTCCACTTTCTCGACAGCTCCCTTGAAGACCACTTCACGCAATGCCTCCACCTCGCTCGTATGCTTTTGGTTCACCTCCTGTGCTTCGGTGTGCAGCGCATTGTTCTTCCACCGCAGACTCGTGACGAGCTGTTCGGCTTCCTCGAGTTTCTTTGTGAGCTCCATCGTTTTGCGTTTTTCAAGTTCGAGCTCATCCATGGCATCGCTCACCAGCTCCAACACTTTCCGGTCCTGATCAGAGAGGTCGAAGTCGTCGAGCAACGCGCGCGACGACGTGCGAGTAGCTACGGTCGGCTGTTGCCCCGAGGTCGTTGCCGCAGCTGTTTTGTCTTCTGCGGGTTTCTCGCGCACCATCTCGGAGATTAGCGACTGGAAGTGCGTGATTCGTGTCACCGATCGCTCGAGGATCGCATTCTGCTGCGCGGTCGAGCTCATGACCACTTCGGAGCGGATTTTCCTGCACACACACACGCATAAATCAACGTCAGATCAACCCCCGTGAGCCAAACAAAACACCGTCGCAATCCATTTAAAGCCAACTCACTCGGTGATCTTGTTGATCTCGTCCCGGAAAAGCTGGTGCAGCAATTTGTCTTTCTCGTGCATGCTCATCTGCTCTGTGATGGAGAACAGCGTGTCGGCCGTGACATGGGCGTTTAAAGACTCGATCACGGTCAGCACCACTTTCTGCTTCTCCGGGTCGTCCATGTACTGGAAATTGTGGAGCACGGTGTGCAGTCGATCCTGTAGCTCCTCGTGGGTCGTGTTGCGATGCGCGATCGTGTCGAGTCCGTTGATCTGGTAGCGATGCTCCAAGTCTTTCATTTTCCCCACTTGAGCTTGCTCGTCCTTCAAGCGGCACTCATAGTACGCCTGCTGCGTCAGGAAAGCTACGAACACCACCACCATCATCAGGAAAAGGGTCAACTCGGTGCATGGTACGTAAACGATAAAATGCCGCTAGCTAGCTGCCACCCGACGAACCTTCATTGATGTGCTCTTTCTGCAGCTGCAATTTGTTCTGGTTGTCGTAATACGTGAGTTGCTGCGAGAAACACTCCAGGGCTTCAATCTCTCCGTCGCCAATCGGGAGCTGCTCGTGGTTCACAAAGATCGCGGCGCTCAAGTCCTGACAAATACGGAGCAGGAGATGCTCGTGGCGAGCAAACACGCTGGTCGCCTTGCACAAACAATGGAACGCGACGGCAGTCTGCAACCGGTTCGGCACAGGTTTCCCTTGCGTGAGCACACGACTTTCTCGGAAGAGCATCTCGCAGTACAAAAAATACGACGAGAACGATTTGGTCTCCTTCTCGAGGCTTTGGAGCCACTGCGCGATCTTGTCGGCATCACACGCGGCCAAGATCGCTCTCCGAGGTGTCGTCGTTTTCCTCGGTGAAGAAGCACCACCTCCACCAGAACGCACAGAGACGACGCTCTCGGGGGGAAGGTCCCCCACAGGCGAGCACGGTCGCAGCAGCTGCAAGTTCCTTGCTTGCGTGGATGAATGAGCGCTAGTAGTATGGTGGAATGGACTCTGCGCTGCTGCTGGAGGGAAACCGCCGGAGGAGGACCGCGGACTACCGAGACTGTGGAGAAGACGCAGAGTCGTCGAGTCATGATGCTGATACCGCGGCGAATGGATCACGGGTATTTGCGGCATTGGCGAACCGGACGAGCTGGAGCCGAGGTTTTCGGCGACGTAGCGCTGGAAAATCGAGCGGTCTTCCGAGTCGCGAGCGCTGCTGCTGAGGTTGTCGGCGTCCACATAGCGCTGGAACACGGGCGGACGCACTAGACGAGCGCGGTCCGCACTGATGTTGTTGCTGCTGGAAGCAGTCGTTGTCACAGTTGCATGGCGCGGACTGCGCAAACCACTGGTGTCTTTCTTGCTCATAGCTCCTGCATGTCGAGTGAGTGAGGATGGATATGTCTTTCTATCTGTCAATGCAGGAGCGTCACTCGGAGTGAATGCAGAAAGCGACCCTGAAAGGTCGCGCCGGTTGTCCATTCGGATTGGAAGCGTGCTCTGTGTCCAAGCGGAGGAAAGCTCTACCAATATGCACGATGCTAACGAGTGAGTCTAGCTTAGCGTTTTGCGTTTGTGTATTGATTCGCGATGTCACATGGGAGTGACATTTACACGTGGCGATTCGGTCCTCTTGTGCACTTGCTTTTGCTGTTTACGTGGCGGCGGCGACAGACTTCTCTTCCTCCTTCGTCTCTTCGACCGCTGCCTTGCCGCTGATCACTTCCGGGATGTGCTCGACCGTTTCGGCTTTCTGCAGCGCCACGAGCGTGAACCGCAAGTGCTGCGCGATGATCATTTCGTGCATCTTGGTGCGCAGACGAAGCCACTCAATCTCGCTTTCGCTGGGGTCCGGGAAGAGTTTCTGCAGGTGCTTCTTCGTGCGGCCGTAGAGCGAGAGCACGTGGTACGCGTGCATCACGGCTTCTTTGTACTCGAGGTTCTCGTATTTCACGACGATGCCATCGTTGCTCATGAGGATGTACGACGAGAAGCCCGACTTGGTTTTCAGCTGCTTGATCACTTCGTCGATCTCATTGGGAGCGTTCGCGGCCATGGCTCAATTTGAAGTGGGGGAGATGGATCTGGCGTGAAGGGTGTTGCAATCCCTTCATGAACCGAGCAGATTTCTCGACACTTTTGAAGCACCGCAAACCTTCGACCACGCGACCTTTCGGGTGCTGATGGCAGCGCGACTTTTCAGGACGCTCGCGTGCGTTGCAAGACTTTCCGAGCGCGTATCCCAAGATGATGCCGATCCGCATGCATATTTCTCACGTCTATCAGCAGCATGATCACACACCATCGCCATGAACGCCGATAGTGCCAAGCTCACTCGAAACGCAACCCATGTGCTAGCAATATCAATCAGGTAAAAAAGCAACCTGCGTTTATTCTGTCATTTTAAGAACAGTATACTATACTAAGGGAAAAAAACTCGAAAAGCATTCGGAGATGGTAAAAATGTGTCGGCGCGTAAATGAAGACATTTACTTGGACATCATCATCTTGACGAACTCTTCGTAGTTGATTTGACCGTCGCCATCGATATCGGCTTCACGGATCATCTCATCCACTTCTTCGTCGGTCAACTTCTCGCCCAAGTTGGTCATGATGTGACGCAACTCGGCGGCAGAGATGAACCCATTCCCATCCTTGTCGAACACCTTGAACGCTTCCAAGATTTCTTCTTCCGAGTCCGTGTCCTTCATCTTGCG
The DNA here is from genome assembly GCA_023334155.1 of Globisporangium heterothallicum. Taxonomy (NCBI): domain Eukaryota; phylum Oomycota; class Peronosporomycetes; order Pythiales; family Pythiaceae; genus Globisporangium; species Globisporangium heterothallicum. The sequence continues at coordinate 24,365 of JAASGH010000210.1, forward strand.
AGCCATCATCGTCAAGAACTCAGGGAAGTCGATCGTGCCGTTGCCGTCCGCATCGACTTCGTTGATCATGTCTTGCAACTCGGCTTCGGTTGGGTTCTGGCCGAGCGAGCGCATGACCGTGCCGAGCTCCTTCGTCGTGATGGTTCCATCTCCATCCTTGTCGAAGAGGGAGAAAGCTTCCTTGAACTCGGCGATTTGTTCTTCAGTCAATTGGTCAGCCATGGTGACGTCGTGCTTCCGGAGGTTCTCTTGCGTAGTCGAAGGGAAATGTGGGAATGAAGCATCAGGATGCGCGTGCAGAAAGGAAAAGACCGAGCGGAAACGGCAACAAAAGGAAAGGAAAGGAAAGGGGGAAGAGGAGGAAACGCTTTAAGTTGGGATGCAACTACGCGGACACTGCTGCAAGCGACGCTGCACTTGACATTTGTATCGAAAGAAAGAGTGATGGTGTCGATTGTTCTGGACGACCTCATCCTCGCTCATGGTGCGTACAAAAAATCACCCTCCGCTCTATACTTGACGTTTGTAGCGAATTTGGACGACCAAAAAAGTGGACGCACACGGAGAAGCAGTCGATTTGGTGCGTACATTTTGTCTTTTTATATCGACTGGACGACTGATTTTTTGCTTTGGCGAACCCCTATTCGATGTTGTGGTGGATATTTGGGGGGTTCCTACGGTACTCACCCTACCTCCTCCTTCCGATTCATTCGCTCTCGATCAGCACAATCATCGACTCGATCGTTTCTTACGGGTTTTGTATGATACCACGCATGTATAAAACACAAACCGTTTCGACAAAACGAAGAGCGAGCGAAACGAAAGACGACACCCTCTCTCTCTCTCTCTCTCTCTCTCTTTTGTTGCCCATTCGTTGCCCATTCGTGAGCTGTTTGCATGCAATGCTCCTTCCGAGCGAAACCATTGCATCGCAGGACCTCCATGCATGCGCGAGAAAGCGATCTCGTGTCCATGCTTGCATCGTCGATCTGCATCAGTGCACACACACCCATGCAAAACGTATCTCCTATGTGCGCTGCATGGTCTGGACTCGTTCTGTGAGCGCCATCGAATCGTCTGCTTGACTGATGCGCTCGCTGAAAACCTGCTTTCCCTTTACTCCTCCTGCCGCTGCATCGCTGCAGCGTCAACGGCGCTGGTCTGTTCTGTGCATCGCGCTGCGTTTCGTGGCGATGCATGCAGCGTACAAGAAGCATGCTCTGGATACGGCAAGCATTTGCATTTGCATTGCGCTGTCGATCAACTCGGGATAAAGCGAACCCACTCGACTTTCGAAGCCAACTCAACTTCAAACTCGACGGTTCGTAACGTGGTCCCAGAAACACACACACATCTTTTGTATCCGATAGATCCATCTACCACATATCACATACCACCCGATAGATCGTCTTTCGAACTATCTGTTACGACAGTTGGTGTACCAAACACGTTGATTGCTGTCAGCGGCACCAATAGCCTACGTGGAAGCGAGCAACCGCTTGAAGGAAACACGGCAGCGCACGCGAGCGGACGGAACGCACACGAGCCTGCGCACGACGACCTCGCGTTCAGGCGCTCACCACCATCTCCATCGTCTTGCGCGCTCGTTTCGCTATCGGTCGGTGGACGTTGCCCCTCCTAGATAACGCTATTTATACGAGCAACGACTGCGACTGCCAGATAAAAGCAAGCAGCATTTGTCCAAGACCATTCGCTTCAGCAAGAAGGATGCGCGACTCGCTGTGGCTTTCGTGCTACTTGGTCACGGGCTCGGCGATTTTCGTGCGCTATGTGCGCGAGTCCTACACCAACGCGGTCGATGTGTGCGAGATGTACCCGCATTTCGCGTTCGGCGAGACGTTCCGGGAAGAACTCTGGGACCACACGACGTGGGTTCCGATTGTGTACAAACCCGTGGGGACGCTCATGCTGCTGTTGCTGTATGTGCTCGCGTATGTTGCGGTATACTTCAACCTCGTGGAGACCGTGTGGCTCGTGGTGACAGAGATCCTGTCGGGCAAATGGATCCACCATGTGTTGTTTGGTGTGCTTCCAGGATAGTACGTGACCTTTCTTTTTCTTTTGTTTTGTGGCGGCACCGCTTCATCGTATTGTCTACTGCTGTTGTGGTACTTATGTTGATCGATATCTCCTGTGTGTGTATGCAGCTTACCGTTTCTGTATGCGGAGCCTGGTGTTCCAGATCTCCTTTCGGATGGAGACGATGGCGATGACGACAACGAGGCGGCATTCAAAGCAGAATTCGGGTATGACGCAGACACGCCGCCTCGCCCACTTGTGAACGCAACGGAGTGCCATCGTGCGCTCCAGAAACTCGTGGAAGTGAAACTGCAGCACGCCGATACCAAGATCGAGCGACCAGACGATTGGCTCGTGTTTGATCCCTTGGAAGGACTTGTGGTGCTGCAAAAGAAGAAGAGCGGCGAACGGTCCATTGAAGCAAACGGTGTGGGAGAGATCAACCAGCCCGAGACAGAGTCGCCACCAAAAAAACCAGAGGCGAGGGAGGATCCTGCAGTAGAGACCACGCAGGAGAAGCAGTCCGACGCAGTAGCACTAGAGAAGCACCGATCGACCAGCGAAGGACTTCGGAAACGATGATAGAATTTTTTGGATGAATTACAGTTATAAGATGCACCCACCACGACCTCGGACTGAACGCGCAACGACAGCATTTTCTATGGTTTCAGGTCGTCTAGAGAACCCTCAAACGTGAAGATCCCCCTCCAAGATCCTAGCCCAGACAGGACAACCTGGAGTGCAAGCACGTCTCTAATAAACAACTTCGTCCTCTAATGGCCGTGACACTTTCGCGATTTGCTTCCAGAGTCGCACAGACCCACCGAGCGCAAAACTCATAATGCGTTTCAACACCTTCATGTCCAGCGACAAAGACGACGATGGGGATCGGAGATCGCCACTTCCAAGCTCACAGCACAGTTGAATTGCTTCCACGATGCTCTTTGGCGCAATCCGTCCCTGAGACGCCAGTGTCCACCCGCGCATGTTGGCCATGAGGCACTGCAAACCCGCAAGGGAGAGCCCGAGCAACTGGTTCTTCTTCGTCCAGGTCACTTGTCCCGAAGCAGCGATGTAGATGAAATACTCGGCATCCCACACAGTCATGGCCGTCTGGCGCGCGATGCACTGCAAGCGCAAGTGCTCCAAGCAACCATCAAAGCCCTGGTTGCCAGGTGCTGGGTAGAGTTTGCTGCACACTTTCGAGTTGAGCACTTCCTGCGGGAAAAACGGTCGCAGGAAGTGCATCACCACTTCGTTGTGACCACACACCTTGCCATACTCGCCGCCCCACTTGTCCAGATCGGCGGGGTTTTTGTTGGGTCTCCACTGACGGAGGAGTTGCTCGCTACCACTCGCACCCTTCTTGCTCTTGGAAGGGGTGCTGGACTGCACCATCGCACAGAATCTCTTGCGGAGAGAGAGCGACGATGCATCTTTGGATGCACCATGGCGCACCACGCCGTCCCATTCGCCGCCATGCTGCTGACCACTCGCCAAGTCCATCCATCGGGTTTGCGCCGAGAAGCGTTCGTCGCCGCTGAGAGACGCACCCACTGCTGCGTTCATGCTCACAAGACCAAGCACTTCCAGCTTCTCCTTCCCGTTTTGCGTGTCCACAGCAGCAGGCGAATCGTCACCTTGCTGCGAAGCCCCCTTCTTCTTCTTGGCATTTGGGTCTTCGAGTTTCCGAGCCACGAGTAATACCAACTTCTCAGTAAGCGCCTGCAGTCGCTGCTCATCTGGACTCGGCGCTTTCTTCTTCTGTTTCTTCTTCTGCTTGCTACTGATCTCGTCATCGCTGTCGTCATCGCCATCTAGATCTGCACCCTTGGCGAGCTTGGTCGCCCATTTGCTGTCCACATCCTGGCTGCTCGACTGACCAAGTCGTTGCGCGATCTCCGTGATCTGCATCGCGATCTTCAGTCTCGCTTGTACTTGCTGAAGGAGCACGGGACTCATCTCGGGACGGTAGCTCGTCACGTCGCCACTCGTCAGCACCTGGAAGATCACCGCAAACTTGGAGTAACTTTCTTGCGAAGGCACGCCGAGCAGCAGCACATCGGCATCGGAACACATCGTGCTGCTGGGTGCGAAATGCTCCGGTGTGACCAAAACTACTTGCGACGCGTCACTGGCCACTTCGGCGCTCTTGACAAGGCGCTCGACATTCTCTTTCCGTTGCCCCGCTGTCATCTTCTTGTGAAGCGAGAGTGCCTGGAACCCCAAGTTCCTGAAGGCACTCGCGAGGGATTGCGGTGTCAACGTGTCGTGACTGTTTGGGATGACAACCACACAGCTGCGTTTCACGGCACGCGTGACCATGACCCAGTACACCCCCGCAAGCAAGTGCTCCTCTTTCGCCACAACGAGTGAAATCGGTCGCTTCTGGCCGTCTTTCGAGCCAAAGAGCGACGCAGATGTCAGCACCGATGCTACGGACGCTGTGATCATGGGATTTTTCTTCTTGGACGGCTTTCTCGTGAAACTGCTGCTGCTATCGCGCATGCTGCTGTTCTGCTTGCTGCTCTTGCTCTTCTTTGCACTCCCCTGGACAGCAGCGCCGTTCCCGTGCTTCTCGTCGAGCTTGCGCTTCTTGTTCTGCTTTTGCTGGTTGTTGTTTGTCTTGGACGTTTTCTTCGTCATGGACTGCATGAGCGCTGGGTTGACGACCACAAGACCGCCGCTGCTACCGAGCGATCCCCCGTTTCCTACTCCATGGCGCTTTGGTGGACGACCGCCACCGCCACTGCCAATGCCACTGCTCATGCTGCCATGCTTCTTCTTGCCCATGATATTGATCACGCGCTGAAAATGTGTCCAATTGCTGACTCGACTTGCGGTTCTATTGGAGCTCAGCGAAACCTCTCTTGATGCATAGTCGCACTCGATCGAGAACCACGGTACTGCGTAGCACAGTATCTGCCGGACAGATGAGCCGCCTCCTTTATCGACATGCTCTTACATACAACAGAATCGGTTCATGCTGCTTTCTTTCGAGTCGTGCGATTGGGTTAAAAGGAATGTAAAATCCGCGATTGGCTAGCTGCTGCTTCAACCATTGACTGTTGAATATCCAAATTAAGACAAACAAGAAAATGGTGATCTTGACAAATGTAAGTGAGATTCCTTAAGTTCGGCACATTTTCTGAGTTTGTCATTCGGAAATTAGCGCGAACGTACTCGGTTGGGTTATCTTTTCGACTGTTTCAAAGTCGATATGTTGGCAATAGTTTAGATGTGTCGAGTGCTTGTCTGATATGAGGGACCACTGACTCGCTCACGACACAC
>JAASGH010000211.1:0-29624 GCA_023334155.1 Globisporangium heterothallicum
CAGTAACGAGCAAACGCTTTCTTTCCACGACGCACTCTACTTTGTGCTCGTTACAATCGCCACTATCGGTACCACTTGACCGGCTTTTTTCGATTTGCCTAGGACTAGAGTTCTAACAGCATGCCAAATGTGTTGTCCGCAGGGTACGGCGACATTTCGCCGCAAACCACGATGGGTCACATCTTCGTCATCCTTCTCATCGTCGCCATCTTCACGATCGTTCCCCATGAGGTCAACAAGCTCAACAACTTGGCAAAGCAAAACCACGAGTGCGATAAAGATTATTACCCAAAGAACAACTCTTCTGGTCATGTCATTGTCTCTGGGTACGACCTCACCACAGACGTTGTGCTCGACTTTCTCCAGGAGTTTTATCACGTGAGTCGAGGGAACATACACTTGGATGTCGTTTTCCTCAGCGATTCGTTTCCAGCAGCTGATCTGGTTCGCGCCATCTCGACAGAGAAATATCGCCAGCGCACTTGCTACCTGCGAGGAAGTTTGACGAATTCGAACGACCAGCGGCGCGCAAAGCTTGAAAGCACAACAGCGGTGTTCCTTCTCGCCAACAACAGACACCATCAGGATTCCAAGCAGCAGGACGCGGCAACTATTTTACACACTCTATCTGTCCGCAACTTCGCAGACAGTTTCGGGAAGCATTTGGATATATACGCGCAGCTACTCTCTCACGAAGAAGAGCACGACATGGCGGCATCCTTCCTCGGCGCGAGCACGACGAAGATGTCTACTTTGACAAATATGATCCTTGCGCGAGCGGCCGTATGTCCCGGAGCGAGCACGCTCATTTTGAACCTGCTCCACTCAGCAGATGTGACCGAGTATACAAAGCGAAATGACTGGAACAAGTTGTGGATTCAAGAGGTAAAGTGCTGCGATGTTCATTGAAGGCAAGAGGAAGCGTATTGTATTTTGCCGACGTATGCAACTAATGCGTGTGTTTGTTTGCATAGTATCTTGCCGGGATGTGTTTTCAGGTGTTCCCGATGATCTTTTCGGAAAAGTTTCAGTTTGAGAAGTATGGAGATGTCGCGCGCAACGTGTACGAACATTACGGCTCGCTGCTTCTCACCGTGTACGACAAACGAGCGCAGCGCCGTGGTCACAGCTCTCTTTGCGGCTCTGCAATGCCCCTCGCACCGTTTCAAGCCTGCATTTGTGAAGGGTGAGTGTCCTTGAGCCAAACTCTACGTGGTTGACACTTGTGTCTGAAGCTTCTTTCTACTCCGTGCTAGGGATATTGGCTTTGTCATTGCGAAGAATGCCTCCGTTGTGCTTCACATCGTGAATTCGTATGGGTACTGGAGGGATGACGCAAGTGCTGAGCGAAAGCCGTCGAGCACGAATGTGAGACCAGTTCGGGTATCATCAGACAGTCTCTTGAGACGTCCATCGCCGCAGAATAGCTTTCGTCAAGCTGGACGTGCACCTGGGTTGCAAGATACTTTTCGTAGTCAAGCGAAGAAGGACAAAGACAACCGCAACGGAACCGACAAATGGAGAGATGCAAGTGGAAACAGCAGTGGAGCTGGAGTGGAGCTGCATGGGTCTTCTCCTGCAGTTGATGGCACACGTGCAGGACCGCCATCTATCAACGTGATGCTGAACCCGATTGATGAAAGTGTGTCCCAGGATAACACGTCTTCATCGCATGGAGCGAGAGTTGTGCAGGCTGCAAGGATGAAAAGTGCTGAGCAAGTCCAGGATGCTTTGCACGGAGACCACTACCGCGCTCACGTAAAGCACATGTGCGACCACTACGTGATTTGTGCGGGCCAGTTATCGGAAGCTCTCTCGCTCGTCAAATTCCTGAGGTGCTACTATCAGTTTGAACATCAAACCAGATACAGGAATCAAGCGCTGGCTGGCTCAATGCTTAGAAGCCACCTATCTGTGCGACTCTCGAGTTGTTGCTTTGTCTTGCTTGTGGACAGTCTACCGGATGCACAACGTATCATTGATGTGATCGAAGAGCGCGACAATGGCGACGACGACGAACATTTGTTCCAAAATGTATATTTTGTTGCGGGAAGTCCGTCGAAGTCAAAAGACCTCGTTCGTGCGGGTGCACCTCGAGCACGCCATGTAGTGATTCTCCCCTTCGACGAGCAAGCGTCAGTTCACAACGGCATCCGACCTAGTGCTCACTTGTCATCAACCAGCGAGTCCAATGACCAACACGACGACGAAAGTTTAGCAGACTTCGGGGTGCTAAGCTCCCTCCTAGCAGTCGAGATCACGCGTCAGTATCACGCGCACCTGCTTACGAACTCCAAGAGAAGTCCTGTATCACCGCGAAGACGACGTATGAGTCGTGCTCTCAGCGTCGAGCTCGGCGCTCCTGGCGTCGAAGCGATGCCACCGACATACCAGCGCGAGGTTGATCAGGGACTCCCTGTGGAGAGTGTGAAATTACGCATGCTGGAGCGATTCCCTGACCTAGATCCTACCGTGTTTCGCGAGAAAGGCGGAGTCATTGAAGCCAGACTTCACCAGCATGACGCGGAGCAGCAGGTGCAGCGCCACTCTCAAACGGAGCACGCCACGACGGCGAAACCTCTATTAGCGGAAAACGCATTGGGTGTGTTGCATTACACAAAGAACGCGAGGTTCTGCCGTCCTCGCGATCATGAAGTATGCCACGATGAGTTCCCGTACCTTGCGCCATCCTTTGCGAGTGGGAACGTCTTTCTATCGAGCGTATTGGATCGGATTGTTTGTCAGGGTTTCTACAACCCATACATCACGGACGTCGTTGAATCGCTGGCGTCGGGGAGCGCGTTCATCTTGCCTTCTTCCTCCACGAGCAACGACTTTCGGGTGGACGGCGCAGCCTCGATTGGGATGAGGCAAAGCTCGGGATCCACATGGAGTCACTCGCGTTTCGCTGCGGAAGGTGATTCGCACCATCGTCGCTTGTTTCGCGTTGATGTCGAAGTCTCTCATATCGGGGAAAAGTTTCTCGATGTCTTCCTCGAATATTTGAGTTTGGAGATGCTAGTGGTTGGTATTTTACGATCCCCGAATCCGGTGCTGGAGAATCTGCTTCCGTTTGTGTACACGTGCCCCGATCCGGAGACGGTTTTGCATGACAAGGATCGACTATTCGTTATTGGGTAGACTGGTTGAAGCTGCGGAGTGCCGTTTGTATTGCGTCATTGGACTTGGCGCTTATAAGGGGAAGAGATAATTTACGACGTGGTTTGTCTATTTCTTTTTAGCGGGGACTCGCGTCGGTTTTGCTGCAGCAGCAGAAGGCGCAGGCGCTTTCTTTGGTGGACCCCTCGCCATGCTGTCACGCTGCGATTTTTCGCGACAGAACGTGATGTGGCGCTCAGCTGCCTTGTCATTGAACCTTCGGCTGCAGTACTCGCACTGGATGAGGCTCGGGTCTGGAGCCGACGGCTTCACAGGGGGCAATTCGCGTCCTTCTTTCAGCGCTTTTGTCACGTCCCGACTCGCTTTCATCGCATCGCGGAACATACTGCTCTTTTGCTTCCAGTCGGCTTTGTTCGCCTTGAGGGGCTGCTCTTCGGCAGAGACACCCTTCTTGCTCCCCCCCACAGCACCAGCACCACTCCCACCGCTCTTTCCAGCTTTCTTGGCGACTTTCTCGGCGTCAGGGATGCCTTCCAAGCGCTTTGCAGTCATGTTAAATACTTTGCGTGGTCCCGAAAACACCTTTTCACAGATTTTCTGGTGTTTCGCAAACGAGGTGAGGTTGAAGCGTCGATGGCAATTCCCACATTCTTCCATATCTTCGCTTTCGTCCGGGTATTCGTCCTGAATGAAGTAGCACGAGAAAGCGAGGTCAGCAGTTAATCCTTGCGTCACCATGCTTTCCACCATGGTTTAGAGCAAAACGTACAGGTTGTTCTGATCCGGTTGAGATTGGAGCTGGGTAGTCCATATCCTCCTCCGGTTCCTCGTGCAGTTGCACCAATTGTTCCCTGGTCGCAGCTGGAGGGGCTCGCGATGGTGTGGCTGCAGCAGGAGCTGCTCGACGAGGTGCTGGAGCGTTCGCAACAGGAGCAGACTGCTGCTGACGCGATGACGGAGGAGCTGGATTTCTTGCAGAGTGCACTGCGGAGTTGCTCTTCTCCACAAAGAGCGACGCCTGGTTTGTCGGCGCACTGCGGGATTTTCGTCGCGACATTTTCGACTTGAGCAGCGAAAGCGAGTTCTGCGAAATTGTCGTTGAAAAGGAGCGCAAAAAAGAGTTACACAGAGTCTTCCTACTGATCTTGGATGCAGCTGCAAACGCCATATTTGTCCGTACCTCCATCTCGCTGTTCGCCCCATTGTATGACCGCGACGTGCTCGACTGACACGCATACGGATCATCGACTGGCGCAGGTTTTGTCTCGCGACGTCGAACTGGTGGCTCTGGACGACTACTGGAAGCAGCGACTGGACCACCACCAGCGCACTGTGGACATCCGCAGCTGGAATTGCGCAGACATGGACCCGTGTGCTTGGTTTGCGGAGGTCCATTGGATCGACGGATCGGGAGGTCGTCGAGCTCTTTCCCTGTGGCGCGTTTTACTTCGCGAAACAAAGTGTCATGTTCTGAGCCAACCAGGTCGATCAGCACGAAACGCAAGGGCAAGAGCAAACGGTCAGCATTCAACGTGTCCGCTTACCTGGTTCGAGAGGAGCCGGCGGCGACAGGCTGACTTGCTTTGGAGGTTGCTTTTTCGGGTACTTCCGAGACAAGTTGTCGAGTGCGTCGTTGCTGCCGCCGGTGGTGTCCCCGTGCGCTTGTTCATCATCATGATTATTGTTATTACTACGACTGTTGGTGTTATGGGTAGGAGGAATTCTCTTCGCTGTACGAAGAGGAACTTCTTCAGCATGGAGGCTCTCATGGCGTGAAGCAAGGACAGACTTACTTGGTCGGATCGGCATATCGTCGAAGGAATTGGACGCCGGTGGACGTTGCATTTCCTGCTCTTCACGCGAGGACGACTCGGGGGTTCTCGACTTTGGATTCGTCCTGCAAGACACCGAGGAAGGATAGAATAGACACACATGCATCGTCGCGTTACATATCCTCGTCCACTCTGGTTCCATTGGGGAATACGATTGACTGCGCAGACACTTGCTTTGGCGTGAACGTGTGGTCGTCGGAAAAGACGCCTTTGGAGCGCTGCTCTCTCAGATCCTTGGCGCGGTCTTTCTTCTCCTGCTGCTTCTTGGCATAGTCCGTGGGGTCGCAGCGCAGTCGCGTGGACGCTGCAGACTGCATGAAGGCTCGGACACTGGTTTACAGGATGGGAGGGGTTCTGTGGAGCGAGTGCTCTGGTGCTTCGGAGTGCGAGGCGCAAGTGTCCGCTGTTCTCAATCTGCAGAATGCTTCATTTGGAGGGAAAAGGCGTTGCCGTTTCGAGTTGCATATCTGATGTGTGGGAGGAAAAAGTACCCTTTTCTGACACAATGTCAAATCGGAGAAGTCGTGATGGCGGTTCGGTAGCCAATCACAACCGAAGATCTATTTCTACCATCCAATCAACTGTCGCTCTTGGTGGGAAGCTATTGATGGATCGGGACGTTTCGAAGCAACACGCTCGCTTGCATCAGCGAGAAAGCATGCACGAAGGAATACATATTTATACCCCCCTCTGCTGCTGCTGCTGCTGCTGGCTTTGGACAGAGAGATCGCGCAGGAATGCAGGACAGCGAGCTCGTTGCTTTCTTCGTGTGTTTTATTTTATGCAGAGATTCTTATGCACGCACATACGCAGGTCGGTCAGTTGGTTGCTGGAGTCGTCAGCAGAGTCGAGACCACTTCTCGCACCCATGGCTGCGAGAATTGGTGCGGGTGAGGGACGTTGATCTCATCCGTCTCTGCTTCCGCGACAAGGATCTACTCATGCACGCGACACACACACGCACACACAATAACACGATCAACAAATGGGGTCGTAAATACGATGAATCTCAGTGTATGACGCACCTGTTGATCTGCTTGCTGGGACTGCGCGACCTCCTTCATGAAGCCAACGGGGTCTTGCGCAAACTGCTGCATCCACTCTCGCTTCCTGCAGTGGCTATGCAACCGGTCGATGATATCGGTCTCCTGTTTCTTGAGCAGATCGAGGTCTTTCTGCTGCTCCTGCTGCAGTTCCTCCCACTCGACCAGCACGCGCTCTCGGGTCTTCTCTAACGGATCCACTGCACCCACATCCACATCAAAGAACTTTTCGTCCAGGAGTTCCGAAGACGTCGAGGACGAGGAGCTGGTGAGACTCAGTGTGTATTCCAGGTCAATCGAGTGCACGGGCGTCAAGTGCTGCTTCAGAGCGACCACAACCGAGGAAAAGGGAAGCAGGTCGCAATTGAACACTTGTGCGAGCGAGTCGTCGCAGACAACGACGCGGCAGTCGTCTTCCTTGATGAGATTCCGGCGTTTGATGTATTCCCAGGTCGCCATCACAATATTCTGTTTGGTGAACGCGCTGGCTGGACTCAAGTATTCGCCAATCGCACTTTCCAGAAGCGGGGAGAGCGAGAAGCGCTCCGGCATTTGCGCTGGCAGCAACTTGATTCGCACAGTGTGGGGGACGTGACCGTTTCGAGAAACCTCTAATCCATCCACATCATGGTGCGCTTTCTGGAAACTCGTCCACTACATAGAGATCGAGTAGACAAAAGTGTTGGAAACAAATGCGTTTGGCAGAAATTAAATGCAGCACGGACCTCAATAATCGAGTCGGCGTAGATCCGAGGGTCCAGCTCAATCGTCGCCTTGCGGAAATACGTCGAAAAGCTCTGCCGCACACAGCACGAAACACAAACCATTCATCGCGACAAGTCAGAAACAGGGAGGTCAGTGGCGAACGCTAAAACGTACCACCACGCGTGCTTGTTCCAATTTCGCATCCGTGGCTTCGATTCGGAGCGTCCACCGTCCAGGCGCTGACGGCGTGTCTTCCGTGTCCGACTGGACTGGTGGGATGTACGTGTGGTACAAGCGGACACGCAGTGCCTTCGAATCAGTCTGCACACCAGAGCGCAGCAGCAACAATTCATATGTGCATAAGGATCGATGCAACGACTTTGAGCGCTACGACGTCGAAGAATCCCGCAGCGGTGGGGTGCTTCTACCATACCTTCCGTGGGTACAGCCGATGGGACTTTAGATCCTGTGTCATGTTGCGAATCTTCTCATCGAGGTCGCTGTGCATCGATTGCACGCGCTGGAGCAGCTCGATCTCGGTCGCAATCGGCCACTCGCCATCGCAAAGTCCCTAGGTCGCCACAGTCAACGCACCACGCATGAGTCGAGCCACCTCCTACCCGCGCTCTCGCAGCGCGACACGCAGAGTCTCGGCGACCTGCGAAAAGCCACGCACCTGCGGCAATTCCTCCATTTCGAACTGCTCGATTCGTCTTGCCTGCCAATCCACAATTGCAGACATCTACCGGTATGCACCAGTATCTCAACCGAGGATGCTCTCTACCGGACCAATACCGGTAAGCATCAAAATGTGGAGCGACTCACATTGTGGAGAGGCGACTCCGAGCCAGTTGTGGCACTTGATTCGGCGACTGACCTCGAAACCGACACTTTGCCACTGCATTTTGGGTTTCGAGGATGCGCGTTTGTGTGCATGCATCAATCCTGCGAGGAAAACTCTTTCTATCGCAGCAGCATTAGCACGCACTGCCGTGTCCCCAGCTGCGATGCTGGCTGATTCCATCCCAACTTGGCACACCCACGCACGCACGCACAGGTTGGTTTAGGTCGAAAATGGCTCTGTCCGGATAATGGTGGGGTTCGGGCAGCTGGTACCACATGCTCACTCGCGACCTAACCGTCGTCCATACATTTCCCCATACAACTCTCCACATTACAAACCACAAAAACCGAGCTTTTGTGATGGACATTCCGCAAACAGTCGGACTGACTACCTGGCACATTATCCGGCTGCGTGTTCACTCGGACTGAGCGAACTGGTGTTTCCCTGACCGCTTCCGACAGCAGCTTCGTTCGACCAGACACGAACAAAAGAGCGATTCCATTCTAGCAACCATGCCGGACGATGGGGGCGGCAACGTGGTGCTCGTGAATGTCGCGAAGATCGTGCTGTTGCTCGTGAACATGGCGTTCATGGTCGCTGGCTCGCTGCTCGTGTACTTTAGCCACCGCGTAAAGACTTCCGGGTGGCTCGATGCGTTCCAGGGAGACTATGCGTGGGTGGGCACGTCCACGTTCCTGTTTACCTTGATCCTTGGCGCCGTCGTGATGACGCTCGCGGCGCTTGGGTGCTTTGGCGCGCTGTTGCGGCAGAAGCTGCTGCTCACGATCTACGCCGTCGTGCTGGTCATCACCGCGGGCTTCTTCGTCGTCGTCGCCATCGGCGCGCACTCGGCCAACTCGAAGGCGACTGACTGGGGCGCCGCAGACTTCCCCGCTGTCGAATCCGAGACGTCTATCGGCGAGAACTTCAACCAGCTCTACTGCGCGGCACAGGTGCCGTACTACTGCGTGGACGCCGGGATCAACGATGTGCTTACGGTGTTCGGCCAGTCGCTTCCAGGGTATTTCGACAATTCGGTCTCGAATTTCTCGAGTCTGTGTGGCGTCATGAACGTTGAGCAGGTTGAGACGGTGTGCAAAGTTTGCGAGCTGGTGGCGGAGTATGACCAGTACTCCCCCGTGCTAGACTGGGCCGAAGAGAAATGTCCACGCACGGCGAAGAACCAGGCGTGGTGCGGTGCCTTCCTGCTGTCGGGTGGGAATGTGAGCAGCCAGGGCAGTGCCGTGGAGAACAACGCTCCCTACGGAGAGTGTCGCCCCGTGTTTTTCGAGCTCATCAAGAAATGGAGCAGCCTCCTTATGATGTCCAGTATCGGCGTGTGCATCGCCACAATCGCTGTGCTCGTGCTCACGCTCGTGTTACGGCATAAGCGAGCAGCGATCGAGGAAGAGGACGCGCGGCACCCTTCGACTTCGGGGTACCCCCGCAGCAACAACAACAACAACAATAGCAATCACCACTATGGCAACGCGCACACTCAACAACAGTACGGGAACCAGACTCAGCAGTATGGTGGCTACCATCAGCAGCAGCAGCAGTACGGCAACCAGCATCCTCAACACTTTGGCAACAACAATCCACGGTATGAGCGCAACAACAACAACATGCAACTTGATCCATATCGCAACTATAGCCCCTAAACCAGACCTGTTTTGTGTTTTCATGGCGACGTGGCGTCTTGCAGGGTCTCGGATAAGAGTTTTTTTATATAGTCAAAGCGTCCATCATCCGTTCATGTTGCGTGTCTTCCCTCGTCTGTGTCTCTCTGTGTCTGTGTGCTGCTTACAAGCAAGACCAGCTTTTTTATTACTCCTAGGTGTGGAAAGTGCGTATGTGGTTTTATAACATGTAAATGCAAGAAAGCTCTATTATAAGGGGGTAGTTTATGGGGCAGTGCTGGTCGATTCCTGCTGCGGTTTGCTAAACTGGAAGTTCACGTCACTCTCTTTCTGTTGGTCCAAGTCGAGGCAAAACTGGAAAAATGGCGATGGCTTCTTGGCGTCGTGGTGGTCGCCCAATGGATCGCGGACGAAGAACTTGCGCTCCCGTTGGCGCCGCTTGTTGGCTTTCTTGCGGTTGTCCACGGCCATCTTCGCGTGCAGTGGGTTCGGTGGGGGCACGATCACTTTCGGGTTGAAAAGCCCCGTCCGCTCGATGTTGTAGTTGTCCAGCAGCATCTTTGGGAACTCGTTCGGAAGACTAGGTCCCATTTCCGCTGTGCCCACGGAGAACGACGCAACCACAGGGTGGTAGTGGCGATTCAAAAGTGCGAGTTCCCACAACGCCGTCGAGAATGGGTTCGTGAAATCTGGATCGTCGACATCCGCGCGGTATTCGCCCGACGAGACACGCTCCATGTCGCTCTCCAGAAGCTGCTGCAGTCTCGAATAACGATGGAACAGACTTCGGATCACAGCCATCACACCGAGCATCTGGTGAGGCTGCAAGTGGATCGAGATCAACAGCAAGCGCTTGATAAAGGCGGCGACACGGTCAACCACAATTTCTTTTCGGCGAATGAACACAGCTTCGACACATTGCAACGCGATCGGGAAGCAGCTCACATCTTCGCCTTCCGTAAATTTACGCAGCAATTTGTACAGAATGTCGACAAACTCTTTCTCATCCACCATGAGTTCTTGCCCAGGACCTTGCAGCGTGCGGAGACCAGTGAGCACGGCTTGCAAGGCAGACGGCAACGGCAAGATGTCTTCCTTCAGCACAGCCTTCAGCACCTTCAAGAGATCAATCATAATGTCCAAATTGATCAAAAACGCATACTTGGACAAACCTTCGAGCACCGCAGGCAAAGCGGTCGAATACGTCGCCTGCTTCAAGATACGGAAGTACACCAGCACCAGCTCGTGGAGGATATCTGCTTGCGTCTTCTGGCGCTCCGACTTGTCCACAACGGCTTCGGCTTCTTTCAGTCCCGACGCAATCGTGTCTCCTTTGCTCTGCTGACGACGACGCTTCTTCCGGTCATTCTTCGCCTTCTTTCTCGCATCCTCACCCTGCTCCATCGTCACATCGAGTGGCATCACGAGGAACGTCTTGATAATGTCCGGCTTCACGCGGTGCTCTTTCTGCTTCACGTAGGACGAGATTTGCTTCACAATCTCATACGAGTATGCGCTACTTTTATCGGACTTGAACACCTCTTCAAACGCGGAGCAAGCGAGTTTGCGAAGGTTGGCGAAGTGCGCATCGGCGATTGGCACCAATGCGATAATGATATTCATGTGGAAGTTGAAAGCGTACTTGACTTTCAAGAGCTCCGAGAGACAACGCACGCCCGTTTCCGCCATCGAGAGCTGACGCTGGTCGGCCAACGTGAGCTCTTTCGAAGGATTCTTTCCCTTCAAGCCTTCCGTCACCGTCTGCGAGCAAAACTTGAGGAACGTCTGGTAGTTGTTCAACAGCGACGCTTCGTAATCCTGCATTTTCTGCACGTCCTTCTTCATTGGACGCCCATTTTGCTTTTCATCGCTCGACAAACGAATGCGGTAGTCCGGCAGAATGTCGAGAAACACGGACAACTGCGACAACATACTAAGCTTCTTCACGGTCGCGTCGGGATCTCTGCACAGGAACTGCAATTGCTGGATCTTACTGAAATTCTGGGGGTGCTCCTTGTTTTTCTTGAACGCTTCTTCGGGACTCTCCAAAATGCTTTCACACAACTGTGCGATCTCGATCTTCTTGGCGGACAAACGGTGTTCACGCTGCAATCGCAAGTCCACTTCGCTCAAGTGAGGCTTGGTTGTCGCGGCACCGGTCGCCTCTCTCTTGCTTTTCTGAGCCACGGTATCGTCGATTTCTTCGAATTCCATATCGGAGACATCGGATCCAAGCTCCTCTTCATCTCCTTGCTCTTCGTCGTCTTCTTCGTCGTCCTCATCTTCCTCCTCATCATTTTTCTCCTCTCCTTCCTTCTTGTCTTCCTCCGCCAATAGTTTATTTTGTCGCACACTGCCATCCATGAACTTCACAGGCAGCTTCGTGGTCAGGTCCACTTTCTTTTGGTTTTCCCAACCAGCTTTACGGGGACGCGCTTCGAGTTTCTCAAGTGGCATGTCTTCATCGCCTCCGTCGTCATCATTGTCTTTCGCTTTTGGCTTTACAGGTTTCACGACTTTCGCTCCTTTCGAGTGCACCGGCTTGCTCAGCTGCGTTGGATCCATGCTCATGAGGAACGACGAGAAGGTGGTGTTTTCTTCGAAGAACTCGACATCTTCCTCATCGACTTCCACTTCTTCCTCTTCCTGTTGTCGAGGTGCTGCCTGCTTCTTGTTCTTGCTGTTCTTGCTGCTGTTCTTGTTGCCGTTGGCATGACGGCTGCCACTGTCTTTGCCCTTGCCTCGGCCCTTCGCAGCCACAGGCGCTGGCGACGGTCTCGACTTCTTGTTGCCGCCCTTGGCGACGCCGCCGCCGCTCGATTGCTTCCTCTTGTTGCCCATATTCCCTGCCTGTCAATGGAGCTCTTCGAACCAGTTAAAACCCGAGAGCTCCAAACGACACACACAGAACCACCAACCCGGGTCCACAATTGTCAAATACCCGACCCAGATGCATTTACACACTGTTTTGTTAAATGATACGGGCGGGTGGGTTTTCGGGTCGAATGGAAACCCGTCGCGGATGGCTCATTTATCGTTGCCAGAACCAATCAATGCAATCTGGTCGAACCATCTCGGTTGCAGGAAACCAACATATCGGTTATGCGATACCTGCTCCAGAACTTGCATTTTCATTTCATTGTTGCTCGACATGCACCACTTTCGTCTGTGAACAAGTGCTCGCGCATATCCACGCCATACATACATATACAATCTCTTCAAAACACACACACACACACACAACTGCAGCTCTTTCTCCCTTAGCAAAAATGGCAACACAACACTCTACCAAAATGGACACCAACCATAGTACAACTGACAGAGATTCTCATGGGACGTCGCTTGGATGATCAGTCGATCCACCTGGGCATCCACAGAGAGCACTTTGCTGCCATCGTCGAAATCTCGACCTACAAGCTTCTTCTTCACGCGGTCAATCACGGAAAGCGCTTTCTCGTTCAGCTGCGGAAGCTCCGTCGTGATGACCGATTGACCAATGTTCTTGGAATCGTAGTCGCGCTGCGCTTCTTTGATCGAGTTACGAGACAAACTGGACCCATCCAGAGGATCCATATTGAACCCAAACATGGACTCGGACGAATGCCGGCGCCGAGTTGGAGTCGCTGACGCAGACGAAGTGCTCTTCACACTACCAACCACCATCTTCTCATCTTCAGGCGCACCACCGGCTCCGGAGTCGCTTTCCGAAGGAGCGCTCGTTCCATTCACACCATTCACTCCGTTCGCATCTGATCGCCCACTATCTTCTTCAGGCTGAGCATGTGACGGCACCGTGTCCTTCTTCAAAAGTCTCCAGTTGATCAGCGGATCGTACACAAATGCCTCCAAAACAGCCATGAGACTGTCGCGATTGTCACGCAAAACGCGCATCGATGCCTCACACGTGTATCGGAAGTTGCCTTCAATACCGCTTACTTCCATCGCCTGCGTTAGCATGCGCGTTAAACGGAATGGGATCTTTTCTGGGTACTTGTCACGCTCCATCGCCACCTCAAAGCAATCGCCGAAATCGATATGCACAAGTTTTCCCGACACGCGATCAAGCATCAAGTTGCTCGGGTGTCGATCGCCGAGACCTAGAATGTACCCAGCCATCGACATAACTGCAAGCGATCGAGTGAAGTTTCTTCGTCGATCCAACCAGACTTCCGAGTCTTGACTTTTCAACCACAGCACACGATAGAGGTCTTGTCCGGTGGTTTCTCCGAGAGCATACTTAAAAGCTTCCACTTTCTGCATGAGAGGGAGTTTATCGTAATCTGGTGCCATCTGCACCATCAAACGATGCTCGACGTTGAGCTGGATTTTACGAGCTTCGCGGTAATCACGGATCAATTGGTGCAGCGTATCACAGAAAGGCACCCACCCAATCAAACCACTGGTGTGCGACAACGGCAAGACAGAGTAGCGCTCAATCGCCAAGTTCCGTTTGCTTGTGTCGCTGTCGTTTGCCAAAAGAGTATTGATGACACCAAAGAGCTGCATCACACGCTCGTCCTGGCGAAGATCCTCGTGTCCTTTCAGCAAGAACGGATACGCCTTGCCATCACTGCCGTTGATCGTCACCTTCCGGGGTCGCTGCTTCGATGTCAAAACGGTCACTTTGTTATCAAAAGATTGGATGCGCACAATCGGAGCGCCAGCTTTGTATGTGCCTGGAACAGCCAAGCTTAGATTGTGGACAGACAGTAGCTTCGGTCCAACGTTTGCCAGCTCGAGCGTCGATAGGTTTGCAAGCTGCTTTCGAATCTTGGAGAACACACTGTAATAGATATCCCAGGCTTGGTTCAGATCGTCAATGCTTTTTGTCTTTTCGAACACATTCGTCCACTCCTTTGCGTGCTTTAAGTCGCGCGCAAACGCTTGGTAAAAGGCCACTTCACGCAGTGTTGGCGCTTCCTCAGTTCCGATTTTGTCCATCAGCTCATGTAACGGAGCTAGCTCGGCGATCATTGCGCTCGTATCACGGTTGTTGAAGTAGTACTTGGATGCTTCTTCCAATGCTCCATGCCACAACTCGTTCCATAGGATTGCTACACGAATGAGCTCACGCGACACCATATCAGCTTCATACACGAGCTTGGACGAATGCCGTCGCACGGCAGCGAGAATACCTTCTGCCGCAGCTTTCCGCTTTGGGTTTAGAGCTTTTGATGCAACCGTGATCGGGTAGATAAGAGCTTGTGGATGGGCTAGACCAATTCGGGACAACAACTCATGAAGCAGCTCGTTCATTTTTGGATTTGGAGAGTCAATACGCGCGATAAGTTGGGGAATGACATCAAGCCAGGTATCGATCGAGACGTCTTGAAACCCTTCGCTCATTGCAGCATGGACATCATTGCGTTGACCATGGGCAAACCAAAGCGTCAACAATCGCAGGACATCCTTCGTCACATCATAGCGAGTATGGCCGAAGGAAATGGACCGGAAAAAACCTTGAATGGAAGGAGCCACATACCGTTTGACTTGATTTGGGTCGTTTTGGTCTTTCACGGTTGCTTCCAAGGCTCGGAAATTCATCAACGCCCATTCATGCCACGCTCGATGGTTGCTGGGGTCGAGTTCCGTTGCGGTCTCCAAGCAGCCAAGCACCTGGTCAAAGACTCCATCAGATTGCTTCTTCGGCTCGAGCAGAGACATTTGCCATTCACCTAGCTGAATATACACCTGCACTCGCAGCTTGACCATTTCTTCATTTTTCACATCTCCGTGCTGCTCCAACGCTTCAATGAAGTGAGTGATCTGCTTCAGTGCAATATCTTCTTTGTTCTCCGCCCACAAGTGACGCAAGTAACTGAAGGCAACACGAGGGTCTGGAGTCGATCCGTCAGCTAAGGACGCAATACCGTTTGCGAATCCATGGCCAGAGACAGCACCGTTTCCAAAATTAATCGGGAGAGGGTGGTTGGGATCTTTTTGCACGCTACGGATGAATGGCTGCGCACCAACCCGCCACAATGCGCTAGCAGCCAAGTTGATATGTCCCGATTTACGGCACAAGCGCGCATACTTCAGCCAAATGTCCACATCTTCACGCGGATCAAACACAAGGGAGCGTACCAGCATGAGACTTTGCCACACCTGAATGTTTCGCTCGACACCTAGCACACGTCTTGTCCATACAGTCTGCAGCTTCGTCAATGCAGCTTGCTTTTCATGTCCATATGACGTTGACGAAGACGACGACACGAAGTTCAAACTGCTGATGCTCTGCTTTCTCCTTGACGTAGTCGATGCAGGTGCCGATAACAGCGTGAGCTCACCATTGTTCTTGTAGGCGAATGTTTTGAGATATGCCACGATTTCTTCCAACTCGGTCAGCATTTGAAGGTTGACAATCGAAGGAAGATACGCTCGCGAATAACTCTCACTGACCAAAGACCGGAGCGTAGGATCCATCACTTTGCGACACTGGTATATAGAGCTCAGCGCCTCCTCTAGTTCCATTCGCCGAATCGCTACGACCGCTTGGAATAAGTGTCCTTCGGTCTCGTCCATATCGGAGTTAATGTATTTTGGAATGGCATCCCAGTTTTGAAGAGAAAACGCGACACGAGCACCATTGCTGCACAATTCTTTCTTCAACGCTGGAGGCACATCAAGCAGTTTCCCACTGCCCTGCTCACTATTCGGGTCACGGTCTTCGCCATAAATCTTGGACCACGTTTCTTGGACATGATCGTTAAGTTTCCGCCACTCGCCAATCGCGTACAGGCACCGCATCTTCCCAAAAATCGCCTCCACATTATCCGGTTGCTCTTTTAGCACACGGTCATGGGTAGCAAGCGCGTCATCCCAGCGCAGCAGCTTCTCATGCCACGACGCCTTCACTTCAATACCAGGTAAAAGATCCATTGCGTGTTTCAAAATGCCACGAGCAGCTTCCGGTTGATTCAGCTTCGAATTGATACTGATCAGTGCTTGAATTCCATCCGCACTTGGGTTTGTGTTGAATTCAAGCTCCTTGTAATGCAGCGCCTTCGCAAAAGAATGGCATTTCTCAGCGAGCGAGCCAAGTAAGCGAATGTCAATGGGAAGGGGCTGGTCGTCATGCTCCATAAATTCGGCAAGGTTCAGCAGCGTTTGTAAGATCTCGGATGGGAGATGCGACGACTGGAACGCTGTCTCCAAAGCACGAATCAAATTATCCTGCGTTGGAGAGCTCAAGTGCGGCCATACGCTCACAAAGGATGCATTAAATAGCTCCTGTGCAAGCGGCTGGTACACAGACGCAAGCTCTTTGCAGGCGCGTAACACTGGAGATGGAGACTCGCGCAGCAACTCAACGGAGAATGCTCGCATCCATTCTGTCCAATCTTCTTTTGTACTTCTTTGCGACGACTCCCATGCTTTCATCAAGTTTTTCTGGTCGCACGGAAGATTCTTGGTTTCCTCTTGAGCGGCACTGTTCGGGTCTTTTTGGTCCGATGCATCGCTTCGCGCTTTCAAAGGATCAGTAGCCCAAGATGCAACTGGAAGCGGCTGGTGTTTCAAGATCTTCGATACGAGCAAATCGTAGCGGTCAAAGATGTCGTTGTTTCGTGAGGTTTGCCGTCCCAAAACTTGACTGATGACTGGCACAAAGATGGCGTAGTCGTCCCCCATCGTGTACACCATACAGCATAGACAATCCATCGCAAGGTACACAAGCTCGTGCTGTGAAGAGATGACGCGAGCAAGCATATGGATGATTTTCGATGCATAGACACTCACATTGAGCTTCTTCACGAGCGATCCAAGAGATCCAAGACCTTGCTTTCGAGCATTTAGGTCGGCATCGACGCTCTGAATTAACGCCACCAATGCCGGTATGATGAGGTGCAAGTATCCGTCCAGCAGTCGACCCAATGAGACAGACGTTTTCAGCACCAGCAACGTTCTCGGGCGACTCATGTTGTCGCGCTCCGTTCGAATAACCCGGAGCAGTTGAGGAATTAAATCTGGCAAGTACACTCGAAAGTGCTCGCCGAGGGAATTGGCGAGTTTTTTCACCAGGTTCAACACCTCTTCCAAGTGGTCGTCCCAGTAGCTGTGAACAATCGACAGCATTGCGACATGATCCAAATGTGGTTGGATCTGTTCTTCAACTATCTGCACGAGGTCACACAGCTGCTCAAACAGGAACTTCCGCAGCGAGCGATTCACTTTCTCCATCGTGTAAAGGAATGCTGGAATAATCTTGTCCAAGTGAGCAGCGACTCGCTTTCGCTGGCTTTTGCAAATGTACATTATCGCAACGAATGTCCCCTGATAGTGAACAGAGTTGCGTGGCTCCAGGAGGATACGAATCAACGCGTTCACCGCGACGGTAGGGAAGTACTGCGCAGAATCTCCTTCAATCATAGATGGCAAGATATCGTCAGGTGGTGCCTCCAAGGTAACGTTCGACAACGTTCCGCTCGACTGCTTGTCTTTCTTGGCTTCTTTTCTTGGCTCAGAGAGCAGTAAAGGGACGTCGAGCTTCATATCGTCATCACTCCAAGCAGGAAAGTTACTGAAACCATTCGCGCCGGTCGCGGCAACTCCACCAAAGGTGACGGTTCCAACTCCATTACCATGCACCGTCGATCCTTCAGCAGTGATGGCGCCGCCTGCTAGAGGGTTTATATTTGTACCTGCTCCAGCGCCAAGAGCACCATTTCGAAACTCTTTCGTGGGAGCTTTCGTAAGTTTCCCCTGCTTCTGCAAATGGAACAATCGGAGGTTGTAGGGATCGAGCGCACCAATGATGCCAAGAGTCCGACCAGCTTCAATCCGTAAGGGCTCGTTGGAGTCACCAGATCTCTGAAGAGCCTCGCATAAAAGGTCGAGAAGTTCGGGATACTCGTGATACGGGAGCACAACGTACCCTGTGGAAGACACTAATTGACCCAGCGTTTTGATCGCGACCTGAAGAATCTGCGGATTGCTGGAATCTCGCATCTCATCGATGACTTCAGGCAAGAGTTGGCTGAGGAAGGGTGTGAGTTCCTGGGCTCCAACTTCAGCGAGATCGCCGAGTGTAGCAAGGATTGCCTTGCTCACGCTCACAGTACTCCGACTGTGGCTTCTTCTTGCTGAATCTTCGCGCAAGTTCTTCATCAACGCTTTCAAAATTGGGAGAACGTAAGGCTTGGCGAGTTGAGCAGCAGATCGCAGCAAACAACCAATCAGAAGGGCTCCTTCTTCTTTTCCACGAGTGTCGCCACTAAATTCTAGCTCTGCCAGAAGCTGAACCAGAGTCTGTCTGAGAGATGGGAGAACTGCCGATGGATTGTGGTGCGTCAATCGTCCAAGCATACTCATCGCCTTTTGTCTGATCTCAAAGATCTCATCGTTCAACGCGATGAACAAGCACCGCAAGTTGTCATTCTGAGCAAGTAGGGGGTCAAATCTTGCATCCAGAGATGCCAGCACTTGAAGACGAATGCTTGCTTCGGTATCTGCAATGCCCACTGTAAGGAGGCGTTCAAGGACAGCAGTGACTGGACTCGAAAAGTCTTCAGATGTCACTAACGCACCGCCTCGTTCTTCACCAGGAGGCAGCAAAAGCTTACAGCAAGTAATCGCTGCGCTTTTGCGAATCGCAGCGACTTCATGATCCAAAAATTTCACGACCGTCTCGTGTACAAACTGCATGATTGGAATGTGGCGGTTCCCTTGGAAGTCGAACGTGGCAAGCGTCTCCAGCGCAAGTGCTTGCATTGCAATCGCTGAGTTCACATCCAAAATTGACGACATGCCTGACGCATCGGACGACGAGCCTGCTCCCATCATATTCATATTTGCTTTTGTTTGGTTGATCGCAGAGGAAAAAATGGACAGCAAGTTCCCCGAAGTCACCGACATCGACGAGGTTTTCGTTCGCCCCCGACCTGTTGGAGTTGTAGCCGAACCGGTTCCATCGCCCAAACGACCGACGCTTAAAATGGAGCTCAATCGTTCAAAGAGCTTCTGTTGGATAATCTGCCGATGCGCTGGGATTTTCTTCACGATAGTCGTCAACGTTTCGACCAGTGAGGAGTCGAGGTCATTCTGGAAAAGTGGACTGACCATGGATTCAATATCGACGCGAACGAGCCCTGGTCCAACTGCTTCCGCCAGCATCCGCAAACACGCTAGAGCTTCTCGGTGCGTATCGAAGTCTTTTTTCTTCACTTGCAACCCGACCTTGATACCCGTCATAATCGAAGACAGGGTTTGTTCGTCACGTGCGAGCGAAGGACCGATAGCCAGCGACAATTTACCAATCGATAGCAACGCATCGGAGCGAATCGTCGTGGTCGCAGAGAATAAGACTTCCAGGAGATGGCGCATGCACGGTCGGTAGAATTTCTCAACAAACGCTGACGTGTTAAACTTCGCCAGACGAGGGAACAAGTTGACCACTGCCGACCGCACCGTCGCGCTCTTATGCTCGCGATAATTGAACACCAATTCACACACTCTTCCGTAATGAGGGTGCATGAAGTCGCCAGTGTTGCGGAGCAGTTCATTGATGATGAGCAGCGAGCCGTGTGTTGCATCCGATGTATTCTTTCGGAATGCACTCTCCGCCTCGTCTAACGCACGCATGTACCACGAGCTCTTTCGGTTCGACTCACGCTGCTGGATCAACGAGAAGCAAGTCTGCAGCGACTCGGACGCACTGACACGAACGACGAGCTTTGTGTCCCAGAACGCGCTCCAGATGAAGTCAAAGTACCTGTCCATGTAGCGAAACGACGTCGATGGCGCATTCACCGAGAGTTCCTTGAGGATCATCACCGCTGCATGTCGACGCACGTGGAAAGTCTCGTTTTTCAGCCACTCGAGCGCTGGTCGCACATGGTAATCTTCTACGAACTCGATCAAACTTGTACCACCCGTCGACACAATATGCCCCAACGCCTTCGCTGCCAGCCGCAACGTCGCCGCGTCTGCGCTCGGGATCTTTTCGAACACTTTCGTGAGCGAGTGCGCGAACTCAATGATCGTCTGATCGTTTCTCTCGGCGATGAAAAGTTCGACGAGTTCGTCCATCGCTGCGATCCCCCCCATTCGATCGAACGTGTCGTTCGAATTACATAGATCCATGAGTCGCGAGCTGATGTCGGTCACCCATTTCATATACAACGCGTGCGATAGATCCCGCGACTCGGACTCGATGAACTTGCGCAGGTCGCGCGCGGCGCGGTGGCGGATCGAGCTGCTCTGGCTCCTCAGCCCCGGAAGAAACCTGCTCAAGCTGTCTCCCGCCATGGCTGTCTGCGGTTCACTCACACGCACACAAGGTAAGGTCGCACGCACTCACGCGCGCAGCCAGCTCAGAGTAGCTAGGCTTGTATCGACGGCCAGATGGGTGATTGAATGCACCGCGTCCCCTTTTGCGTGGCACTCGGTTTTTTCGTGTGTGTGTGTGACCGATTTGGGGGAATCCATGTTCGCTCTCCCCCTTCCCACTTTCTCAACCCTGCAACTGTACCACAACCATGGTACCACAAGCACTTTACAACATTGCTGCCACCTAGACAGACCGGAACGGCTAATTACCAAAAGAGACATCATTTGCCAACACGATCCCGAAAACCGGTTACCGCATGAACTCAAATTAACCGGTTAACAATTGCTAATCGGAGCGATGCTATAATGCTTTGGTGATCGGAATCTGCTGCTTCAGCTCGATTGCGTGGCGCACGTGCTTATTTTGGCAGATGCCGCTCCAGTGGCCGTCTTCTTTGCAGTAGCGGCATGGGTTCGGACAGTCCTTCGCTTCGTGGTCAAGCTTCTTGCAATTGAAACAGCGACCGCGCGGCTTTTCGGTGATCTCACCCGTTTCTAGTGCGTGCACGATTTTCGTCCACGCTTGAAGCTTGTTTTCCTTCTTGCGTCTCTTGCCCGCTTCCTTCTGGGTGCGCATAAGTCGCTGGCGCTCCTTCTCTTCTTCGTCCATAGGAGGTCTCCGTTTGCGACCAGGATCGACGTCAAATCTCTCCGTGATCTGGCAGTACAACAGGTTGAAAAAGAACAGCAGATCGGACATCTGCGTGCTCTCCGAGCCTCCACGAAGAGTGCCGTCTGCTTTCTGCATTGCCTCCACATACTCTTCGAGCATCAGTTGAATCGCTGGCGGGAAAATGCAGTACAAAAGTGACGGTTATTCCCAACGACAACGTGAAGACTGCACCACACCATCATTTTCACAAGCACACACAGACCTTCGATCGTTGATACACAGCCCTTGCCAGCTTTATGGTACCGCCAGAACTTGCTCTCAAGAGGAGGCTTCGCGAGCTTCACGCTGCGAAGATTCGCGAGTGCAGGGTCGTGCAGGATCACAGGAGCCTTCTGCCACGGACAGTCGATGAACACGAGCGTTTTCACGCTCTGCAACTCCTCGGGTGCCAATTCCGCGAGCGTCTCCGACTCATACGTTGGGTACACAACAAGCGTGTCCTCTCGCGTGTACGCCGGCAGCGTCTCGCCTTCTTTCTCCGGCGGGTATTGAATGATCTCTACATCCTGAGGCGCCAGCACTTTCGCATGCGGTGCCGTGCTTTTCTTCTTTTTGTCTTGGAACCAGATGTGGACTTGCAGCGGCAGCGTGAGCGATGGCACCGTCGCGTCCTCCGGCTTGCCGATCGCGATGCAGCACACAGGACAGTAGAACTTGTAGCTGCGTTTGCACGAAGGGCACGGCACGCGCGTCCATCCGGTGAGAAGCTGCTTCGCCTCGGCGTTCTCGACGCTGGCGACCTCTTCGTGACCCATTTTCTCGAATTGCGATGGCTCCAACTGAATGGAAGAACAAGGAGCACGTTCGTGCAACCTTCCCACGACATCGAGCCGTTTTTTGCGAGAGAGCTCTTTCAAACAGGAAGATGGCGGAGCAGAAGAAAACGATTTACTGCATCCGCCATGGCGAGTCGACGTTCAACGAGTGGCGCAAGCAGAGTCTGTGGAACTTCTCGTGGATGTGGGTGCGCGACCCGATGATCTTTGATGCGCCGCTCAGCGCCAAGGGAGAACAGCAGGTAACGCCGTCCTGCGCGCTCTTCCTGCCTCATCTGCCTCCTGCTGAGTAAATGCTTTGGGACTGTGCATTCTTGACAGGCACAGCAGCTACACCAGCTCATCAAATCGAAGAAGCTGGATGAGCGGATCGAAGTGGTGCGTGTTTCGCGATAAGGGTCGTAGCTGTAATACTGGAGACTGACTTCTTGCTTTTTGCTGCTTCGAAATGCAAATCGCAGATCATCACGAGTCCTTTGACACGAGCCATCCAGACGATGCTGGGAGGATTTCAAGATGCAGACATCCCAATCTTGCGTGAGTATGCGCGCTGGTCGGACTCTAACGGAGCGAGCAGCACCTGAACTTACCCCTTGTGCACGCAATCTGCAGTGGAGCCAGCTTGCCGAGAAATGCTCGACACGGCGTGCGATATCGGACGTCAGCCCCAAGGTACTTCATTTCTACACTTCTCTCCCTGCGTGTATGTACCAATGCTGTTGTGCTGTTCCGCTCGTAGATCTTGCCGAAAGTTTCCAGGGATTAAGCGTGGATTTTAGTGTCCTCGAGCCACATTGGTGGCTTCCTCCTCGAAAGAGACCATCCAATGCCACATCGCCAGCTAGAACACGCGAAGAGGTGCTGCCTTTACGCGAAACCAGCGCTGACGTGGATGTGCGGATCAAGGAGCTCCTCGTAAAGCTCAAGGAGCTACCGGAGCAGCACATCGCTATCGTTGGGCACAGCTCGTTTTTCAAGCGTATGCTCGGGATGAACCGGAAACTGCGCAATTGCGAACTCTGTGAAGTGCCTTTCGCTGAGATCGCGAATCGATATGCAATCGACACGGAAGAAACCTACTTGAATGGTGAATAATGGATTTTGAACGCGCAGGCATACCAGGAACTCTCTTCGTTCATGCAAACATATAACGTTCCTACTTGCGGAGCTCGTACTGGTATCGGAGTATTTGACATGCAACCTCTCAGCTCTTCAGTCGATGGTTCTTCTTGCTACTGCGATTTGAGTTTGTTGTGGGATCTCATATACATCACTGAGCCGACCAAGCCACTGCCAAAGCCTGCGATCATAATCGGGACCATTAAATTCATGAAGATGGGCTCGCCGCCGTGATACTCGCGGCAGTAAATCACAGCTTGCAGAGGAGGACCAAGGATCATGCCGAACCAAAAGAAGTAGTTGCCAATTCGCGTCCCCTTCATGCCACGTCCGTAGATGATAATGACGACTTGGAGCATTTGCAGGATGAAGAAATACATCTTCACCGTGCGGAACACAATCACGAATACACATTCATGCAGCGCTGCCGACACAAAGAACGTGAGCATGGTAGCGCCGTGCTTCGTGAGCTTGTACGTTTCCAGACTCTCCAAATAGACATGGCGCAGCAAGAACTCATGCACCGGTTTGTTCCATTTGCGCGCGAACTCGTCAAACGTGGTGCTGTTCCACCAATCGCCGTAGAAATCGCGGTCTGCTAAATACGTGAGCTCGGCAAAGCCATTGCAAATGCACTCAAAGATGATGAACCAGATCATCAAATAGCAGCCCAAAAAGGGCAGCAGCAAGTTGATCACGACCAGCACGGGGTTGTCGAGCGCCGAGTCCTCTAGCCGAGGCATCACATGGTCCGTCACGATGATGTACAGCATGGACATCGCAAGCGCATTCGCGATGAACTTTTCAGCGACGTACCCCCAACGAATCTTGTCTGTGCGAGGATACTTTGGCTCGTACACAAGTGTCGGATAGAAAAGGTACAGGGTAAAGTCCCTGATGTCTGGGTTTGGCGCCATGCCGTCGTTGCGCGCGAGCTCCAGCTTGGTTCGGATGTACGAATGCATCTTCATCAGCAGCACCAGACACTCGACAAACGCAGACACCGAATGGATCGTGTTCCAATCGCGGTAGACGATAAACACGCCGGTGAACACAAACAGCACGCTCTGCAAGAAATGGTGCGCGATATTAATCAGCAACCGTCCAGAAAACCGCTGCGTCGTCGCCATGTAAACAGGAATGAGAGCCGTGTACGAATACAGTGTCTGGCACGCAAACGTCACCAGCACTTCGAGGAAATGCCGCGAGTAAAACACCGAAAGCAGCAGCTTCGCGTCGTAGATGATGCCTCGTGAGAGCAAATTCGAGAGCGACGTCGTCATCGTGTACAGCGCGCCGGCGATCATCGCCAAGTTGTACATGCCTCGGAACTCGGACAGGTGGATCCCCGAGCGACGATCCGCGGGGTCCAGCGGCGACACTATGTTGGTGAACTTCTTCACGGACCGCACATACTTGGACGGCGACGGCTTCTCCGACAGTTGCTGGGATGCATCGTCGCCGTTGAGACCGGTTCGTTCGGAGATTTGCTGCTGTGGTGGGTTGCTGCTGCCTCCCGATTGTTGCACTTGCGCCATGCCGGCCATCGCTTTTGTTGTTGTTGTTCTTGCTGTTCTTGCTCCTCGTTTGCTTCCCTCCCTTCCGGAAAGAAGCACACTGCGCTGCGGTTCCTATGCCGTGTGTTTAGCGACGAGCGCAGTCCGACTCTTCTTTTCTCGCAGCGACAGGGAATGCGCGCGATTACGGTGGTCGGTCTTTCTGTCTGACTCGGTCGTTTCAACCAAAAAGAAAAAAAAAAGGAAACACATGAATGCGAATCGACGCGCCTCTCGGACATGTTGTCAGTAAACACAATTCAGACATGAATTGCTGTTCTGGTGTTTGGATGGCAGCAATTCAGCAATGTTTCTTCCTTTTTTCCGGATAGCAATTCATTTGTGGGGTGCGTCAAGAAAATCCACAGCGTGTCACAGATTGAAGAATGTGGAGTAGCAGCATGTAGCCATCTCGGTTTTGTGCTCTTGGATGCTCGACATTGAGGTTCGATCTGCCGATAATACCAACATGAGAAGTAGCAGGGGGGAGAAGTCTATTTTTACGAGCTGGAGGGAACGAGAATGGTGCGCTATGCAGCGACATGCGAAGAGGTCGGCTGGATAGTGGGAGAGAATAGCGACGTGTCCAATCTATATCGAGGAGCGATTGGACCAATCCCATTCGTCTCCTGCAGCTCAGATATATTAATATGATGTCACCTGCTTTGCGAAATGCTCTGGCGTGGATGCTTGCTTCGCAGACCATCTTTACGAACCACAGCATTTCGGAAAGCGCTGCCTTCGTTGAATACCGAGTTGCAAACCCGCAGAAACACACCAAACCAGCAAACTAAGCAACATGCAGAAGCTGTGCCCCCTAGAGCTAGATGTGGAGCACTCAACCCGCTCAAACAAAGGTGCGTGGGAGTATCAGCTTGTGCGCGATGTGTGCAGAAATACTAAACATCTGCTCGACTTGCATATTGGATTCTCAGAATCGGAATCGTCGCCAACAAAGATGTCCCCTGTGCGCTTCACATCGTGGAAGCAGCATGCACTCAGTTGCGCAGAGCAAGCACCAAAGCTTCGTAAAATGTGGCTCGAGCCAGAACACTCCGCATTCAAAGTTCGCTCCAAGAGCTACATGCAGAACAAGACCAAAGAGCCGACCGAGTCGCCATGTACGTTTGCTCTCTCTTTTTGGTGTTTAAATACGTGAATTGCCTATCACTCACAATGCGGTTGTGCAACCTAGTGTTTGAACTGGTCTGGTTCGAAGTGTTTAGTGGGAAGCATGAGGAATTGTTCCACATTTCACAGTCCAAGAAAAGTTTCGTCCAGAAAGCGATCGCGAAATACGGCAACGACGTACCGCAGTTGTTTGTCGTCAATCTGATATTGCCAGGCACACCGGTGGTTTCATGCATGCAATACTTTGCACGGAAAAGAGAAACCAGCGCGAGTTCAAGAGCTCACGGAGAGGGGGAAGCGCTGTGGAAACGATTCGTCGATGGCGACGATACCTTCCGGAAGAGCCGCTTGAAGCTCATCCCAGGGATCTCAGAGGGTCCGTGGGTCGTGAAGAAAAGTGTGGGGACCAAGCCCGTCATTGTCTCGCATGCTCTGGAAGTGTCGTATTTCCAAACACCGACGTACCTGGAAGTCGTCGTGGACGTGTCTTCCGATCGCATCGCGAAGCACGTGACGGGACTTTGTCGCTCGCAGTCAACGTCACTGAAAGTGGACATGGGCTTCGTGGTCGAAGGGACCAGCGAAGCCGAACTCCCGGAGGTGCTGGTCGGCTGCGTCCAGTACGACCACCTCGACTTGACTCACGCTGTTCCACTTTAATATTTATGTGTGAGCAAGGAAGGTGAACGATAGGGTCACAGCGAGTCTGCTGGAGAGAACGAGATTTTTTAAAGAGAAACGCGGATGATGTGGTGGAAAGCAATCAGCATCCTGAGAAAGATAAGCAAAAGAGAAGAGAGAACTCAAACACTGCAGTCCACTTGCGCCTGACTTCATGCAGCATCGATTGTTTCATTCTTGCACCATCACCATTGTCGATGCTCGCTTTTTTCCGACAAAGAACAAAGTTCACTCGCACACGGAGTCTCTCACGTATGTATGAAGATCATGGCTACATTCCCGTAAACAACCATGAATAGCATTGTTCCCCCTTTTTTAAACCGTGCTGTCATTTGTACCGTTGTTTTGGTACGCTCCTCATTGTGATTTTCACTCACATTTACACACAAACAACAACAACAACGAAGGAAATCGAGGGTCATCATGTGAGCACCTTCATGCGAGTTTGGGCATTCCGTCCGGCTGAACGGATACGTGAGCCCACGCGTCGGCATCCTGCACTGACTGAGTGTGTGTTGTAATGGCGATGCGACAGGTCTGCGCGCCAAATGAAACGATTGGGGAAACTCGCAGCGAAAGCGCCGAAAGAAGAGGAGGTTGAGAGCGAGGAAGAGGACGAGGAGGAGGAGGAGCTCGAGGAAAAACGCCATGCAAACGTTGGCTTTGCATTCCTAGCTGACTCGGATTCGGATTCGGACGCTAGCGAGGAAGACGATGAAGAGGAGGATGGAGTGGAAGCGCCGAAGCCAGTGGTGGCTGTCAAGACCGCAAACAAGTAAGACAACTGGGTGCCTCGTACAGTAGCTCGCTCGGATATTGATGAAGCCATGGGCTATGGCTGATCGATTGCATGGCACAGGAAAGGGAAGAAGAAAAACGGTAAGAATGGCGGCGAGTCGGAAGAAGACGTGGACGACATTCTGGACGCGCTTGCAGCGAAAGCCAGCAACATGAGCGTCGAAGTCGCCACGTCCATGCGTGACCAGAGCGAAAGCTCTCTCTTTGGGGTCCAGCTCAACTTTATCAATGCGGACAAAGAGATGAAGCGCATCTTTGGGGTACGACCGGTTGGTCCGATGCTCACCAAGAGTCCAAACCTGTGGTCCAATTGATACACCGATGCTCATACCATTGCTCTGCTTTCATTGCTGTAGGTGAAAAATGCACCACGTGAAGCTAGAGGTGGCCGACAGCGCATTGATCCTAGGTACATGGGTATCCTTCTAGGTTTGCAATACAGTCAGCGTTTATTGATGTGGGTTATTGTGTGCACTTCCAGAAATGCGGCACGATTGACAACCAAGAAAGTGCAGATGGTCACGCCTCTTGACGAGTGGCCTCGACCACCTACTTTTGTCGGCGGCGGCATCCGCTGGACGCGTGCGAACAAACCAAAGGGATCCTCGTGGAACAGCTCGTGCAACTACTTTGAAGTCACGTGGTCCATGGCGTACAAGAAGGTGCGAAGCGTTTTGGTTTCCTCAATAGAATGGGATGATTTATTTGCCGACTTCGATACGGACCCACTCACGTATGCGCACTGCTCTTGCCGTCCGTGCTACTGTAGTCTCAAGAGGAGTTTGAAATTTTGCAGCGCACACATGATCCCAACATCATCGGGCATTTCCTGCATCGGTACCCTTTCCATATTGACGCACTCCTGCAAATGAGCGAAGTGTTTCAGCACCATGGACAGATGGATCATGCCGCGGACTGCATCAAGCGGTGCATGTATGTGCTCGAATTGGCTTGGGCCGATCAATTCGACGTGGCCAAGGGCAGTAGCCGAATGGACATCAATGCTGAGCACAACGATGGTTTCTTTAAAGCGCTGTTCCTGCTGACGAAGCAAGTTGGACGCCGAGGATGCATGCGAAGCGCTTTCGAAACTGCAAAGCTGCTGCTGAGTATGGATCCGCAGGGTGATCCGATGAATGTATTGCTCGCGATCGACTACTACGCCTTGACGTCACGTCAATGCCAGTTCTTGATCGATCTGTGCGCTTCGAAGCTGGAAGCAGTTGACCGATTCCGTGCTGCTGAAAGTTCGACGAAGAAAAGTGTAGTCAAGCATGGCACCGAGACTGCTGGAGATGAGCAAACGATCTCGGCATTGCCGAACATGCAATTTTCGCTTGCACTCGCTCAGTACGTTGCGCTATACACTGTCTGCCACCACCCACTCCTCTGCGCTCATGCATTCATTATTCATTGCGTGCGCTTTCGTGTAGTTTCTTCATGGGGAATGCCGACGAAGCAAAAGAACTTCTGGCAAAGGCGCTGCTGCGGTTCCCTACTGTTTTGAAGCCGTTGTTGGAGAAAATCGCGGCGAACACGTCTTCATGTAAGCTACTCGGAACCGCTCGGATCCAAGGAAACCTCAGTGCTGACTCCTTCCTGTTGTTGGATTATAGCGACTTGGAAACCGATCCTGTCGAGTCGCGTGTTTGCGAACGCAAAGGTGCTGGATGATGACGGTCTTGTGGAGCATCTGCTTGGCATTTACGTCGCGCGCAATCATACGCTCTGGAAAGTCAACGACGTCCAGCATTTCTTGCTTCGAAGTGCGCAGCACGCTCTCGCGTCGCCGACGCTGTTTGTCGCGTACCCTCAAGTAGCGAAACTGCATCCATCACTCCACAAGTACATGCGCGCAATCACGAACGGTAAGACCCACGTGGCGCTGACTTGCCTGCACGTCGCATTTCGGTGGTTTGACATATATGTATATGTATTTCCCCCATCAACAGATTACTCGGATGAGATCACGACGTTGCCACCTGATCACCCAATGATGCTGCCACCGGAGTTCCCGAACGGCGAGCCCATGGATGAAGAGGCGCTCGCGGCGCTCGCGCATGCGCATGAGCAAGTCGGAAACCTCCCTGCTGATGCAAACCCTCTGTTGCTGTTTCTGCAGACGCTGCTCCCATGGAATCACGTGCAGGGTGCTGGCCCTCCAGGAGCTCCTCAACGCGAAGGAGACCAGCAGTAGGGCTTTCCGCACAGCATCCGTTTGACGAGTGTACCTACCAGCTAGTGTCCAAACACCAGTCCATACAAACACAGGCGTTAATGATCGTACCCAGATATGCGTAACTATGCACACGTCCACGTACTTGCTCAGACACGTCGAATCGGCGCTCCATTTGCTGGTGCTCCCGTGCGCTGCTGTCTTC